>PVJH01034235.1:0-20824 GCA_004026705.1 Nesogale talazaci | reverse complement strand
CTGGTATGGCTACTTACTGGGGTTTATCTGTCCTGGATTCCCTGTGTTTCCAGAACTTATCTGTACCATGCTTTGGTCTAGCCAGATTTATAAGGTATAATTGGGTCATAAAAGTGGGGGGAGGGGGACTGTGCCCCAGTGGCGTAAGTGGTTGAGTGCGGGACTGCAGCCCACAGGCTTGGCGGTTCAAATCCAGCGGCGGCTCTCAGGAGCAGCACTGGGTAGCTCTCACAAGCATCAGAGGCAGTGATGCCTCCCCCCAAAAAAGTGGGGGAGGAAGCATTAAAGAACGAGAGGAAAATTGTATGTTTCATCGGTGCTATACTGTACCCTAACAGGCTCGTCTCCTCCCCACAACCCTTATGTAAGGGGATGTCCAGTTCCCTATAGATGGACTTTGGGATTCCATTCTGTACTCCCTCTCATTCACAATGATATGATTCTTATGTTCTTTGACACATTATACCTGATTCTATAAGCACCTCGTGATCACACAGGATGGTGTGCTTCTTCCATGTGGGCTTTGTTGCTTCTCAGCTAGATAGTCACTTGTTTATCTTTAAGCCTTTAAGGCCCCAGGCACTATATCTCTTGATAGCCAGGCATCATCAGTTTTCTTTACCACATTTGCTTATGCACCCACTTTGTCTTCAGGGATTGTGTCGGGAAGGTGAGCATCCTGGAATGCCAGGTTAATAGAGCAGAGAGTTCTTGCACTGAGGGAGTACTTGAGTAGAGGCCCAATGTTCATCTGCTACCTTGATACTAAACCTATAAATATATGTACATAGGTCTATTTTCCCATAATCATGTTTATATATGGACATGCCTATATTTAGACCTCTATAAATGCCCTTTGCCTGCTAGTTCTTTCCTCTATTTTCCAGAAGAATTTTTAACATTGGTGATACAATTTTCTCTTTTTCATTCTTTACTAATACATTAAATAGCAAGGTCCAACATCAGGTAGATTCACTGCTTGAATTTTGTGGTGATGAGTATAAATGATCCTTGGATATATCTGTCATAACCGTAATGTGAGTGGATAATAAATATGATTTCTATACATCCTAAAGTCACAGTACGGTTCATATGACTGAATGTAGTACAGCCTATCTTCATGAAAGAAAATGCTAAATTTTAGATAGAAGGTAGTTAAGATGAAAAGGCAAGTCCTCACTTGTGCTAGTCTGGGTAAACTAGGGAACAAATCCACAGAAACTCATATATGCACAAGAGAGTTTTATATAAAGGGTAAGTGTATATTCAGAAAGCATTTCCAACCCTGTCCAGTCCAATCCCATAAGTCAGACACCCATCTACAAAGTCCTCTTCAAACTCACAAAACACACACAATGGTGGCCCTGAATGCAGGAGGATCACAGGGCAGTGGGTAGAAAGTCTTTGAATCCAGTGGTGGTGTAAGCATCTCGGTGCTGGCAGGGGCCTCCACACAGCTTCTCTAGCACCCAGGGCTGCATCAGGGTAGGTCCATGTAGCTTTTTCTCAGGAATGTCTCACAGGAAGTGAGCCTTGCCAGTTGAGGCTGAGAACTAGCTAAGGCAGCCGTACACTGCTCTGACCATCAGAGAGCAAGAGAACTAGAAAGGCAAGGTTCACTGAACAATTTATCTCTCCACCCTTCCCACCTGTTTATCGGCCAGGTTAACACAATAAACCTTAACTATCTCATCTCTGAAGCGGCAATGTCTTGTTACAGACTTATTTACCACAATAAAAAAATAAAAAATAAGTTCTCAGCCTAAAGCATCCTGAACTCAGAAGCCTGTGGATTCCCAAAGAGTCCATTCTCTGGTGCTCTGCCTCCCTCCCCACAGGCACAGGCGGGGCCCCACACTACAGTCAGAAGTTTCCTGTGAACTTTGTGGCTGTTCTCAAAAGGGATTCCATAACAGAATACCATCAATGAGTAACTTGAAAGAACCAAAATGTACCATCCTGTCATTTGGAGGCTAAAAGTGCAAATCAGCATGTCTTCAGGGCTATGCTCTTTCCAAAGTCTCTAGGGGAAGATCTTTCCCAGGTCTCCTGATGGTCTCTTTCAGCTTCAAGTCAGCTCCCAGCATTCCTAGGCTCATCTTCTTGACCAAGATGCATCTTCACATGATCATCCTTCCTCTGTCTGAGTCTCTTCTCCTTCATAGGACACTGCTCAGCTGGGTTCAAGGACCACCTTACTATTTCCCACCTGATGCCAGCTTAACAGGTTACATCTTCAAAGGCCCTCTTTACAGCAAGGCTACTTACTGTGTTCGGATGTGTCCACGGGCCCAGCACAGTTTAAGATGTCTACGGTGGAAGAGCCAAGGACACAATTCAGTCAGAAGTGATTCGCTTTAGCATACACCTAATCTTGTTAACATAACAAAGAAGGCTCTATCTGAATAGAATCACACGGACAAGCATAGGGGTCAAGATTCCACCTCCTATTTGGGAAGGTGGAGTGTAGGTCCGGGACAAAACATTCCAATTAACAGCGCTCTGAAAAATGGCTGTCTCTGGCTTCCTGTTAATAGTGAGCATGAGCTTCTCTTTATGCGGCCAGATTTGGGTGAAACGGAGCTTTGGGGAAGAGAAACCCTTCTTGACCAAGTGCTCTCCTCACTACATCTGACCTTACCAGTTCAGTAAAGACTCTTTTGTGGTTCCTTATGTCTCCTTGTCAAACGTGTCCCATAATGGTGACTCTCTGAGCCGGGGTCCATTTCCTATCTATCCATATGTGACTGACAAGTAGACCTATGATGCCTAGATGCAAACTTCCATGCTTGTCTGTGTCAGCCACCGCCCAGCAGACTAGAAGCTCCAGGACCTAAAAGGACAAGTTTGGCAATGGAGTCAGTAATCCTGGTTTGCTTGCAGCACTGGATAAAAGGTCTCAGGACCTCTAAGGCCAGTCCAATAAATTGTGAGGAGGGTGGCAGCGCAAATCCAATAACCAAAATAAAATTAGTAAAGTGTAGGTCATTTCCCGGTAGGAGCTGCCTGCTCCCCGATCAAAGCAACCTTGGAGCAAATT
Source organism: Nesogale talazaci (assembly GCA_004026705.1). Lineage (NCBI taxonomy): Eukaryota > Metazoa > Chordata > Mammalia > Afrosoricida > Tenrecidae > Nesogale > Nesogale talazaci. Next base: position 17,784 of record PVJH01034235.1, on the reverse strand, counting down.
ACCCTTGCCACCTGCTGCCTTTGCACACTGTTGGTGGAAAATATGTTTCCATGATCCACTAGAGCTTTCAGGAAAAAGGCTCGGTGCGTGCATTCTAGAATGGCGAACTCTGGCCACCAAGCTGTTTAGTTGGCCCAAGCCAAGCTCCTACTGTGTGAGTCCTTTGTCTTCCTCCGAATTCCCGAGCAATAGCGATTTTATTCGGCTTCCCCATTACTCATGCCGCGCAGCCTGTCAGTGCAGCAGAGGGTCCAAGAAAGTGAAATACAAGAGATTAAAAACAGCTCTGTCTAGTGAACAGGTGCCGAGCATTATCTAATAGCAAACTAAATATAAAAAGGGAGACTAATTAGAGTTTTGGCATCTCTCCCGCTGTCGCCTTCACAGCTCTGTAACTCTCCAAGTTTCTCTTCAAGACGCAAGACCAGAATGCACTGGGAAGCTGTGACTCTGTGCTTCTGTGTTCCGGGGTGTGTGTGTGCATGTGTGTGTGTCAGAGTGTGTGTGTGCAAGTTAAAATCACCTGAGTGACAGTACTCTGAGTACATGGGTGTGTGTGTGTGTGTATGTGAGCATGAGAATGTGTGAGTGTGTAAGTGAGTGAGTGCAGGTGTGGGGGTGATGCAGATCTGAGGAAGAGTGAACGTGTGTGAGAGTGGGTAAGTATGTTAGTATGTGGGGGGAGGAGCATGTGAGAATGTGTTTGGGGTAGGGGAGAGAAATAAGGGAAGAAGGAAGAGGCCAGTTTCACCTGATATGATCCAATAGTAGGAAGATAAATAGAAGGTTCTGGTACTAGTGAGAAAAAATCTGGTCTTCTAGAACTTTTGTTCCGTAAAGTGTGGTCCTCAGATCAGTAGCAGTAAGTAGGAGGTCATTAGAAGTAGTCTTGAGCCTCGTTCCAGGAGTCCTGAATTGGGTCCAAACTCCAACAACTGATTGCCAGGCAATTCTCAGGCACAGCCAAGTTTCCATGACCCCATTCCAGAACGGTGAAGCTGGTGAGTCCGAGCGTGGGGTGGGATGGCAGTGGGTTGATTCTGAAAAAGGTCTTTCCTAAATAGGCAGCTGTGGGTAGGATCCTTGGCAATTGCCAGAGGCAGGGTTCTGCGGAGCTTTTCAATCCTGTCCAGACAGTAAGTATTGGAGTTTTGTCAGGCAGACAGGCTCTGTCACAGTGAGTCGATTCTGTCACTAGAGCACAAATGCAGCCATGGATATTATGCAAACAAACAGCTGTGGGCCTGTCCTGGGGACGAATTACCTAACAAGCAAGCCAAGCACGTGCTCAGGGCAGCAATAAAACAGGGCACCAGTTATCCTCAGCGAAAACCCAGGCAGCCAAGCAGACAGGACACAGGGAAAAAAAACAACAGGGCTTCAGTGGAAGGGAACTGGCAGGGCACTGAGGGCTAGACCAGTTCCAGTGAGTGAGCATAGGCCACCCAGAAACGAAGTTCATGCAGGGTCACCAGGGTGCTTAAGTTCAGAGGCCCCTATGACTTCAATATCTTCATTGGCATCTGTCTCATTTTTCCCCACCTTGTAATTGAAACTCCTTATCCTGATGAAACTCCTTATACTGAGACTACGATATTTCTTTCTAATTAACAAGAGGTGGGGGTGGGTGGTTGTCCCTAACTCTCACCCCACTCACTCAATAGGCAATGAGCGCCAACACGAGAAATTACTGGGCAAGGATGTATTCTATTAATACTTAGCAGGGCTCTGGTCCATTTTGAGAGAATCACCGTGGGCGTCCACATCTCTTGATCCAGCAATACTAGACAAGAGGGCCAGTGATGCTTTTTGCCATGACAGAAATAAAAACAGGTCCTTGCACATGTACACAAACAATGGGTCTTTGATGACATGTGAAAGCAAGGGAACATTAAGAAACGCAACCACTATAATTCATTTCAAGTTGCATTTTTACCTGTAGAGTGTTTACATACAGAAAAATGTCCTAACTTTTATAAACAGTGACACTTTTCATTTTAACTTTAAAATGTATGCTTAATATACATGCAGATGCAAGCTAGCATACATTTACAATCATACTAACATGGGCAAACACTTAATAAAATATTAGCATAGCAAGCATCCAAAGTATGGGTAGTATTCATCTTTGCATAAACAAAGTCTTATAAACTATGTATCAAGTGAATTTCTTTTTATTATTGCCGGCTGTGTGGGGCATAGTGCTTTATATTACTCATTTGTTCATTTACAATTATAGCATTTATTACAACACCAACATCAAAATTGAAGTATGAGCCATTTAAAATGAAGTTGGTGGAGGTTAATTTTTCATTGTGGGAAATCAATAGAATTTTGTATTGATTGTTGAAACAACTAAGTCCACTGATTCATTTGCCTTGTTGTAGAATATGTGAAATATTCTTTTTGCAGAAAATCAGGTACAGAGTAGAAATCTTAGTAACCTTAGCATCCACATAAAATCCAGTTTATCTCATTCTGCTAAAATGGCATATGCCACTATTGCATTCATTTGCTAACATTATAGGACCATGGACTGCTAAAGGACCAACCTATCTTACTTGGAAGAAGTAAGATCAGAATGCTCCTGAGAAGCAAGGATAACGAAACTTATCTCACCAGCTTTACATATGTTTTCAAGAGAGACCAGTCCCCAAAGGAGGACATCATGCTGTAACTGGGTTGATAACAGCTTTAAAGACTCTATTTCCAAACAAAGTCATGATCACAAGTATCAAGAGTTAAGACATCAACATCTCTTTGGGGAGGACACAATTCAATCTGTAGTCAGGGACTCTGTCCCTTGGGCCTCACATAAACCAAGTTGTCTATCACTAGGGAAACCAAATAGTATCTTTTGTTTTTCGTATTCACTTCAGACCCACCATCTCAGGCAGGTCCATCTGACTGGTTTGTCTAGATTACATTCCTGCCCCTCAGCGGCACAGGAGATTGGAAACATGTGTATAGTTTCTATCCTGGGAGGACAGGACATTACCAGCGTGCAAGAGGTACTCACAAAATAGTGGTTCCCTCTACAAATAACAAATGCTAACTTCAGAGAGCCAACTGACCCTGTTTAAAATGGATTATTATTTTTTTTAATTTCAGATCAGCATCTTATCTAGAGAGAGATGAAAGGCAAGAATTGAAAGTCTTAGAGCAAATTGTTGAAAGCAGGATGGATAGGTTAAGGGATGGCCCTTTTTATTAGTCATTTTATGGGGAGCACTTACAGATATTATAATAATCCATAATTCAATTAGATCAAGCATAATTGTACAATTGCAGCCACCATCAGTTTCAAAACATCTTCTTTCTTGAACTCTTTTAGATCAGCTCCCCTTCATCTCCTCCCTCTCCCACCCTACCCCCCAGGAACCCTTATTGTTATAGTATGCATACAGCAATATGCATAAGACAGGGGTATAAAAAAGTGGGGTTATACTGGACATAATGACTCTGTTATCGTACAATTCTTTGGGTAATGTTGGGTTTCTTTTTTTCCCATCTTGCTTGCATGATGCTCCAAAAGCTGCATAAGAGTCTTGAAGTGGCCCCACCTTATCAGCTCTCACCATGAGAAGCTGACTTCAGATAGTCTGTACATTAGAAGAGGTGACTGTGCTCACAGAGCCCTTTGTTAGGAAAAGGTATGCTGGAAAATAATACATTTTCTGTTCATTGGCCCCCATTTGTCTACTGTGGAGAAGCTACTGGATTTTTTTGTCAAGAGTCCAACTTTGTCAGAAGTTGGAAAGCAGATTGGCTACCGTATATACTCAAATATAGACCAAAATTTTCAGCACATTTTAAATTATTTTTATGCTAAAGTTAGATGCCTCGGTTAATATTCAGGTCAGCTTACACTTGAGTATATATGGTACTTTCTTTTTAATTTTTGACTTGTCACCCATAGATATTGTATTGAGATTGTGATTGAAGTTTAAAAGAAAATTATAATGCCAAGCTCACCAAACATTCATCAATGTGTGATATTCTATTTTTTAGGCTATGGGTTCAAAATTAGACCACAGGGTCTTTTTGTGCCCCTTTGTCTGATGTGCCCACTTCACAGGTATATGCAGACTATCTTAGATATACACTGGGGGAAATGGCCATGAGGACATGAAGACCAGTCTACCAGACTTCCAAAAGCTCATGGACAAATGGAACTAAAAGATAATGGAATTTTCCCACAAACTTTTTGAAGCACCCTTGTGTGAAGAACAATGGTGGCATGTTAGGTTACGTGATGGGCTACTAGCCACAAGATCAGTAGTTTGAACTCATCAGAAGACAGGGAAGACTTTCTGCTCCCATAGTGATTGATAACCTTGGAAACCCACAGAGGAAGTTCTGCTCTGCCCTGCCCTGCCTCTATGAGTAGAAATCAACATCATAGCAGGAAAAGCTTCATATAAGGAGGGTTTTCAGGGCACTTGCCAAGCTACCTTCACTTTAGCTGATGCTCAGATTTGGACTTTTAACCGGAAAATGGTAAAACAATACATTTCTGTTCTTTAAAGTCACCTGTTCCAAGTTTGTTTGCTTCTGTTTTGGTAAGGACAACACTAGATACCTAAGATGTTCCTCTTCCAAAATTCATTCCAGAGTTCTCTGTTTCTCTACCATCATGAGTGCGGGGGACTTCTGTCTTCACAATGCCATCTCTTAAGGCTCTCAGGTTCAAGAGATTCCAGGCCGAGGAACAGAGGCAGAATCAGCCCATCCTCCCCTCCTCCCCACCCCATCAATTTGAATGAAAACTAGCAAGAAGATCAGGTACAACTCCAAGAGAAGACACTGGAGAAGAACCAAACCAGATGTATGAGGAGCCCCCTGAGAGATGGCACACATGGCCCCACTTGCCCAGCCTCGCCAGCAGTCTGTCGTGCTGAGTTCAGTTGAATGAAGACTTTTTGCCACCATCTGATCAATTAAACTTATATCGGCAAATATCTGTTTTCTTCCTTGGTTTTTGTACTTCTGCCATCTAGAGTTTAACAATAAATAATGGTAAGGCCTTTAGTTTGGGAAAAATTCAACCCAGATATAATTTCTTCTAAAAAAGATGACAGCTGGGCTGAGCTCCGATGGCATAAGTGGTTGAGTGTGGGATTGTGGCCTGAGGCCTTGGCGGTTCCAATCCAGCGGTGGCTCTCGGGAGCAGCACTAAGTAGCTCCTACAACCACCAGAGGGCAGTGATGACTCCCAAAAATAAAAACAAACAAAAGGTGACAGCTAATGCACAGGTGATATCCCTCAGGAAATGAAGGTTGGGAACTTGAGTCATAACCTCCAGTAAGTTAGATTAAAAATGTACCCCACCTTAATCCTGCCTCATTAGCATAGCAGCTGAGACTCTCACCACAGGTGTAAAGACCAGGTTTACATGATGATAATTGCACAGTTCCTCTTCATAGGATTAAGCTATTAAATTACATGATGATGTGTCAATAAAATTATTTTATGGGAAAAAAGATCTGGTGCCAGTTAGTCCTACTGTGTCCTGAAAGACCACTTTGAGTCAGAATGGATTCCATGATGTACAGCAGTTGCTAAATGTGAAGTTCTTTGGCTTCTCTTCTAATAAGCAGATAAGAAAGCAAAGCCCTTACTGTGACTCTCTACCAAGTCATTTCATTTATGTAGAGCAGCACATGTAAAGGAAATTTCATTTAATACAGTGTGGCTGTAAGAGCTGCTTGCCTTTAATGGAATCCTCTATATAATAATAAACTCTGAAAAATAGAATCATAGCCTGTTAAAGCTGGATGGGACCCCAGAGACAGACAGGAACAACTCACGGGGCAAGAAAAAGAAGAAGAAAAGCTTAGCATATGTTAAAGCATTTGTTTTAGGACAAATTTGCCAACGTTTATTTAGTCTTGTGATTTTGACAGGTGCAATGGACCCTTTGAGAGCATTCTTCCTAAACACACAGCCTCCCTTGCTTAATTAACAGAGTCCCAGAAAAGCAATGGGTTGAGTCTTAGCTAGAGTATCTTGCTAGGACTCCAGCATAAGCAAAAGACTTTCACATGCCTGAAATGTTGTCTCTGTTCATTTTCACTCTTTGCAGGTAGGTGTCATCATTGCTAAGTTACTGGTAAAGAAAGAAAAGCTCAGGGAAGTTGTATAACTTGCCCGCTGGTGGCACAAAACAAGGAATGGTGGCTATAAAGTCCTTGGTCTTCCATCCCTTCCCTTTCCATTATCCTACCTGTTGCTCGGAAGACACCACGACGACAATGTTTCCACCCAGATGGGTCTTCTACAGAGGCTAGACTGGGCTCTTCTTTGACTCTACTGAAAGCCATTGGCAACCAACCAATGACTTAGGCTTGGCTTTCTGTCTCACTCCTCCTTAGCAGGTTAGGCAAGTCCTTCACCCCCCAGTGTCTTCAAGCTATAAAGTAGAAATAATATTCAAGTCTATCCATTCAAAATTTCTGAGAATTAAATGGCTATTGTTGGTGGAATGATATACAATGCACCATAGTACTTATTATTGTTAATACTATTTTTGTAAATAACATTGCATACATCATTATGATATTTACCTGTGTCTTCTTCCTCTGCCCTTAAATCTTCTATTCAGCATATATATATATATATACATATATCATCATTTATTTTGTTAATTTTAGCTGTGCTACATTCATGATCAAGTTTCAGGGCCTCTCTTGATAAGGACTTTGGTCAGGAAAAAACATTCTCAGGATTTCTCAAGCTGAAAATCTGAAGAAAAAATGCAAGCCACAAATTGAGCTATTAAAGGATTCTTTGTGCAATATAATAAACAGTGCCAGAATAATTAAAAGAAGAGAGAGACAGAGTTACTGTACCAGAAAAAAGAATTGGTTGACATTCAACCATGTGAGGATGCACATAGGATCAAGAACCAACAGTACTGCAGAAGAGGTACAAACTGCACTGCAGATGTTGACAGGAAACAAGACCCCAGGAACTGAGAGACTATCAATTGAAATGTTTCAATAAACAGATACAATGCTAGAAGTCCTCACTGGCTTATACTAAGAAATTTGAAAGACAACTACCCAGCCAACCAACTGAAAAAAGATTTATATTCTTGCCCATTGTAAAGAAATGTTAACCAACAGAATGCATAAATTATAGAATTCATGTTACATGCAAGTACGTTTTAAAGTCACTCACACGCCATCAAGCCAATGCCATCTTATGGAGACCCTATAGGCTGCGGAAGACCTGCCTCTGTGAGTTTCTGAGACTTTAATTGCTAATGGGAATGGAAATCCCCACCTTTCCCCAGGGAGCGGCTGGTGTCTTGCAGCCCATCCCATAACCACTACGTCACTAGGGATTCTGAAGAAAACTTTAGCTGAATTTTTTTTTAAGTTATCTTTAAAAGTTTACAAAACTTTTTTTAAATTATCTTCAGCAAGTAAGTTTTAGCTGAAGGCATCTATATTTTTTAATGATCACAGCAATATGTTAACAGGGCACTGTCAAAAATTTGGGCCAGAGTCAGAAGAGGACACGGAGTGAAGGTTTATTGCTGACATCAGAAAACTCTTCGCTGAAAGCAAAGAACACCGGGAAGATGTTTTCCTCTCTATCGTTCATTGATTGTGCAACGGCATCGGCCCATGTGGGCCACAACAAAATAGTGGATAATATTGTGAGGAATGGGCATTCCAGAAGACGGAACCATTCTCACGCGGAGTGCGTACATAGACCAAGAGGCAGTTATTCCAACAGACAGAGGGCTAGTGTGTGTTCTTGAATGAAGGGAGATGTGCATTGGGATTATATCCTTTCGCTATACTCGTTCACTCTATTTGCTCAACAATTACTCTGAGAAAATGAACGACACGAAGGTGAATGCAGCAGGACTGGAAGAAAACGCATGAGCCACCTGGGACACGCGGGTGACACAAGTTTCCCTGCTGAGAGTGAAGCAGGCATGAAGCACTTCCTGATGAAGATCATAGACTCTCGTCTGGATTACACCACATGGAAAAAAACTGTCCTCACCATGAGACCAACACACAGCATCGCGACAACTAGAGAAAGATGGCAGTTCTCAGGATTTCATGTACCTGGATGCATCACCTGCTTGGAGGGGCAGGGGCTGCAGCAATGGGCTCAAGCATAAGGGTCGTTGTGAGGGCGACGCAGGACGGGGCAGTGCGTTGCTGTGTTGTGCACAGGGCTGCGATGTGTCGGAACCAACTCGATCGCACCGAGTAACAATATAGTCAAGGGATCGACTCTCACCTTCTTTGGGCACGTGATCCAAAAGGACCTGCCCCCGGAGAGGGGCATCACGCGTGGTAAAGCAGAAGGCCAGTGAGGAAGGGAAAGACTCTGAACAAGATGGATTGACACAGTGGCGGCCGCATTGGGTTCAAACAGAGCAAGGGCTGCGAAGATGGCAGGGGACCAAGCAGTGTTCTATTCTGTTGTATGTGGGGTCACGATGAGCCAGAACTAACTGGAGAGCACCTAACATCGTCAACAGCTCCATTATTTAGGGAGCCTCGTGGTGCACTGATAAAGCACTCCGCTGGTAATCAAAAGATTGAAGCTCCAACCCTATGCAGCTGCTCCAGTGGAGAAAGACCTAGTGATCTGCTCCTGTAAGATATCAACCGGAAAAACCAAACTGTCTGCCATCTAGTCTATTCGGACTCATGGCAACCCTCTGGGGCTGGGGCAAACTGCCCATGTGGGTTTCTGAGCCTGGCACTCTTTATGGGAGTAGACAGCCTCCTCTTTCTCCTTCAGAGCTGCTAGTGGTTTTGAACAGCTGACCTTGTCATTAGCAGGTCAACGCGTAACCATTCCACCAACAGAACCTATGTTAGACAGGGTTCTCTAAAGAAACAAAAGCAGGACACTAATGATTATATATATATATAAAGAAATAAACAGTTTAAATAATCTATAAACCAGTACAAATGGCTAAGCGCAACTCACTTCTGAGACAGCTAATACACTGGCAGCCCTTCAAGCCTTGAGGGCTGCTGGGTAGTCCTCTGTGAGCAATTCAGCCTATCTGGCCACAGGCAGCAAACAGCAAGACAGGTCATCAATAGTCAGTCAGATGACAGGACCCTAGAGTCCCCAACTCAAGAGATGTATATTCCAGTAGTATGGTGAAGCAGGTCTTGGTGGAACCTCAAACCACAGGGACACAGTCCATGAGTTGGGTGTCCCACAGGTAGCGTATCTTGCAAATTCAGGCAGAGAACAAGCTAAAACAGTCGCACACTGGTCTGCTCCTCAAAGAACAAGACACAAGAAAGGTGAGCTTGCCCAAGCCATTTAGTTATCCACTCTTTGATTAATTCCACATATGTTCATTGGCCACGTTGGCACAATAAACCTACCTGTCATAATCCATCCCTTGCCAACTTGGCACCTGGACACAATTTTTAGCCATATGCAATTTTTAGACATTAATGAAATCACACTTATACTTAACATCAAACATCTTCCATTCATATAAATGAAAACACACTGAATCCAATTATATCTGATACATCATACATGAACAAAGGAAAGATATTCAATAAGCACATCAAGAAAATAAACTGGCAATCACAAGCCTTACTTTTGCAATTGATCATGTGGTTGTAACTGATAGGTTGAACTACCATCTCCTACTACTCATTCTGTATTACCTTTGCCATTGGAAATCACCTCAGCTGTTTGTGTTTTGTTTTGTTTTGTTTTTGCCTGGTGGGGTAACCCAGACCTTCATTCCTGAGGGGTCTGGGTCACTAGACATCCTGTCAGGATTGGGTTGCTTTAGTTAATCATTTATTTCAATCACAAGGCATGGTAGTACTAAGAGGCCTATGGGATCTCCTGGATTCCAGACAAATTCTTCTTTTCCTCCATTATGTAGTACCAGTCCATTTCTCCTTGGTAATCAGGAACAATAACATCACTCAGTACAGTGACACCGATCTGTTGATCCAAAAGCATGAGAAACCCAAAGTGGCGAGGGGACATTCTTAGCTGCCAGTTCAGTGAAATCTGTGCTGTGTTTCCAGGTGGGAGAATTCTTTCCTTCAGGACCAGGACCTTCAAGCCTGAAGCACATAGGGTTGCTGGGACAAGGAAACAAGAATTCTGCAAGTGAGTCACTAGAAGTAATAGTGAGTGGTGCCATGCCAGTTTCCACCCCTTGGTTCCTAGACCCATGAATTCTGGCTATTGGAGACATAGCACCATATATTGGCTGTTAGTTTAGAACATAAACAGCTTCCTGGAGAACATTGTCCCACCTCCACAAGTTATTGCCACCTGGTCCGCACCACAATTATGTCTTTAAAAGGCCTTTGCATTGTTCTATCAAGACAGCTGCTTCAGGATGATGAGGAACATGATACAAGGGCATTTGGGTCACTTCTTCATGCAGCTTACTTGTAACTTCAGGTGCTGCTCTGGCCCGATCTCATATGTACCACTTCCATTTAACAATGGAGTGTTGCTGCACACGTCCAACTTTATGACTCTGTGGGTCAGACAATACCCAGTTCATGATGGGAAGCTCAGGCCTCATGGTGACTTGGTGTCCCATGGTGAGGTGTTCAGTCTCAACTAAGGCCCGGTAACAGGTCAACAGCTGGTTTTCAAAGGGGGGAGTAGTTGTCTGCTGAGGATGGCAGGACTTTACTCCAAAATCCCAATGGTCTACGCTGTGATTCGCCAATAGGGGTCTGCCAAAGACTCCACACTGCATCTTTATCGACAACTGACACCTCTAGCATCATTGGATCAACTGGATCATATGATCCCAGTGGCAAAGCAGCTTGCACAGCAGCCTGAACCTGTTGCAGAACCTTTTCTTGTTCTAGGCCCTACTCAAAATTGAAGACCTTTCATGTCATTTGATAAATAGGTCAAAGTAGAACACCCAAGCAAAGGAAATGTTGCCTCCCAAATCCAGATGCCCACTAGGCATTGTGCCTCATGTTTAGTTGTTGGGGCGGGGAGGAGAACTACAATAGCTTATTCTTCACTTTAGTAGGAATGTCTTGACATGCCCCACACCACTGAATCCCTAGAAATTTTATGGAGGTGGAGGGTGTCTGAATCTTCATTGTAGCCCTATTGTAGGCAAATGTCAGAGTTAGTTTAGAGCAGTTTCCACTGCTAATCCTGATGCACATAAAATAGCAATTACAAAAGTCTGAAGAGATGCTGGGCCCACCTCACAAACTTGTTCCTTATGGTTGTGGTGAAGGGTAGGTCTTCAAGACACTCCCTTTTGAGGTCTATGGCAATATCCTGATAGAGCCGCCCCTACATATCAATTTCCCTAAGCTTTTGGATGCCTTCTACTTTAGTGCACCAAGGTAGGTCAGATACCTCAAGATGGTCTAATCTAGACCATTTGGCAGTCCATGCTTCAATGAACCAATCAACTAAGGACTCATATTCTCTCTTAGCCGCTCTTAGTAAGACATTGAAAGAAGAATCTGTGCTTAAGGGTCCCATATGCAGAAACTCAGAATGGTCTGATAGTACATTTCCTGCACCAGTATCCCATACCCTCAGTAACCATTCCCAAGGATATTCCCCAGGCTTCTGCTTGTGCGTATTTGAAAGCTCGAGCAGTTCTTTGTGATTATAGCGTGCTTCATGAGCAATTACCTCGACCTCACCCTTAGGAGCTTTCATTGCCTTAATTTTAGTTATAGGTCTAGCAGAAATTATCAATGGTGAGGGTGTTTACTGGGTGTTCTCAGCACTATCTTGTAAGTCATCTCCCTCGGGCAATGGTAAAGATGCAGCCCCACCTGGCATTTCAGCTTAAACAGCTTGGCTAATCCACTCAGTTGTGGATTATTTTATTGATAGTGTATGGGTTATTTTATTAATAATGGATTAATACCTTCAGCTGAGAAGGATGATTCTATTGACTGGGGTGACTCAATCATTTCTAGGGGCTCAATATCCTCCTCTTTTGGATCATCAGCCTACATGTTCCCATCCCATGTTTCAGGGTTCGTTCCAACTTTTTCCATCGATGTTCTCACTTTCGTATCAGATACTGCTCTAGATCTGCCATTCAGCTAATGTTGTAATTCAACCATGATGAGATTATGGACCTGTTTCTCAGCAATGTCAGCTCTGTTACTAGAGAATAGAAGGTGCTCCTTTGTAGCACAGGCAGAAGCTTTAAGTCCATTATTCAGGACTTGAGGTGTGCTTCTGAGTTTCTGAGACCATCCCTTTTCCTAATCAATGTTTCCACTGTAAGCAGGATCAGCCAACCACCCTCCCTATAATTGTCATCCTGACAAAATTGCTAGGAAATATCATACATACTACCACGCAGAGCCTCTCCTTTGACCAACATTTCATGCTGTAAATATTAGCTGTACTACTTCAGACCATGGATTAGTAAAAGTGGCCGACTTATCCATGCCTTTAGATGTAGAGATTACCAGTGCTGTGAAGCCTAATCAAGCTGGAGCGCCAATTTAAGAAGCCCATATTAATGATTTTATTTCTCTAGAACCACTTCTAGTACCAATTATGTTATATAGGGTCCTCTAGAGAAACAAAACCAGGAATCTAATGATTTTATATATATATATATATATCCATATCTATGTATATAGATATAGGTATAGATATAGCATAAGAAGTAAGCAGTCAATTGATCTATAGAGCAGTACAAATGGCTCAGTGCAGCTCACTTCTGTGAGACAGCTAATTCACTGGCAGTCCTTCAAGTCATGGGAGCCATAGGGTGCAAACCAAGGGAGCAACAGCTGAGTCCTCTGTAGAGCAATTCAGCCTATCTGGCCACAGGCAGCAAACAGCCAGGCAGGTCATCAATAGTCAGTCAGATAACAGGTCTGACAGTCCCCAGTTCAAGCGATGTATACTCCAGTATCGTAGCAAAGCAGGTCTTTGAGGAATCTCAAACTACCGTGACACAGTCCACAAGTTAGGTGTTCCACAGGTAGTATAGCTTGAAAAGTGAGATAGAGAACAAGCTAAGGCAGCTACAAGTCTGATCATCAAAGAGAAAGGGACAAGAAAGGCAAGGTTCGCTGAGCCATTTAGCACTCCACCCTTCAATTAATCCCACATGTGTTCATTGGCCGTGTTGGCACAATAAACCTACCTATCACAGGGTCCCTTCCTGGAAAGATTACAGCTTTTGAAACCCTTACGGGTTTCTGTTATATTGGGTCACGAGGAGTTGAAAATCAACTCCATGGTACCTAACAATAGTGTTAGTGCTGTATATATTCATGTATAAGGCAAGTTTTTCAGCACATTTTCAATGCACTTTTTGTGGTAAAATTAGGTGCCCCGACTGATATTTGGGTCAGCTTATACTTGAGTATATATGATAATATTATCCCTGTATTTTATCATTCTTGGAAGAAAGAGCTGTGAAATGCTCCTTAGAGGAAAAGATGGAGAAATGCCATCTCAGATGCTTTCATCATGTGTTCATGAAGGACTAATCCATGGAGAAATCCTCATGCTTGGTCAAGTAGAAGGTCATTGAAAAGGGGGACGCTTTTGATGAGATGAATTGCAGTGGCTGCAACAGTGAGGTCGGACATAGCAACAATTGTGAGGACAGTACAGGCCAGACAGTGTTTTGCTCTGTTGTATACAGGGTCCAGGTGACTCAGAACCAACCCAATGACCCTAACAACAGCACAAAAATAATATCTCAGCACTATTATCATTTTAAAATAACTTGGACAATTTACGAGATAAAAAGAGGTATCTTGTCACTGAAAACAAATGTGTGCATAAGCAAAGGTGGTGAAGACAGATGATGGTGCCTGGGTATCAAAAGATTTAGCATCTGGGGTTTTAAAGGCTTGAGCAAACAAGCAGCCAGGCAGCTCAGAAGCAATAAAGCCCACATGGAAGAAGCACACCAGCCTGTGTGACCACAAGGTGTCCAAAAGATCCAGTGTCAGCCATCAAAGAACTAAAAATTATATCATTATAAATGAGGGGGAATACAGATTGGGGACCCAAAGCCTATCAATAGGTGAAGTGACATCCTCTTACAGAGGAGTTGCAGAGAGGAGATAAGCCGGTTAAGGGACAGTGTAGTAAATGAAATATGCAACTTTCCTCTAGTTCTCAAATGCTTCCTCCCACCCACTCTCATGATCCCAATTCTACCAGACAAATCCAGCTAGACCTGGGGATGTACACTGGAGTCAGAAGCATGGGGAATTTAGGATAGCTGATCCCTCAGGACTAGTGGTGGAAGTGGTGATACTGGGAGGGTGGTGGGATGGTAGAATAGAAAGGGGGAACCAATTTCAGGGAGATACATATAACCTCCTCTCCGGGGTACAGACAACAGGGAAGTGAGTGAAGGGACACTGGACAGTGTACGATGTGAATAAGAAATAACAATTTGTAAATTATTAAGGGTTCATGGAGGAGGGGGAGGGAGTAAGGAAATATGGGGAGCTGATACTGGGGGTCTGGGTGGAGGGAGAATGTTTTGAGAGTGATGATGACAACAAGTGTGCAAATGTGATCTGCATACAATTGATGCATGTATGGATCGTGATAGAAGCTGTATGAGCCCCAATAAAATGATTTCTTTTTTAAAAAAAAAAGGAGGGGGAAAGAGGAGCTTATATCAAAGGCTCAAGTAGAAAATATTTGGAAATGAGTATGGAAACGTGTACAAATATGCTTGATACAAATGATGTGTTGAATGCTATAAGAGCTATAAGAGCTCAATAAAATCATTGGGGGAAAGAGGGATATTGATGTTTTGGTTTACATTGTCTGGATTACTTGGAGAGGATGAACATTTTCCTTTATTAAAATTCAAATCCGGTGCTGTGGAGCGGATTCAGACTCTCAGTGATTTCGTGTGCTTCGTAGGGCTCTCAGCAGCCATGACAACGACAAGGCATTCACTGCTGTGTAACTGATCCAGACCCGTGGCAACGCGATAGACCAGGGAGGGCTGCTCCTGGGAGGCTCAGAGACGTGAACTCCTTTCAGGAATAGAAAGCCTGTCTTTCTCCCACAAAGTGGCTGCTGGTTTCAAACTTCCCACCCTGGGGTCAGCTGTCCGATACCCAACCACTGCACCAGCAGGATTTTCAGTGGATGTTTTTTCAGAAATAGATCATAAGCTTTTCTTTCAAGCTCCCTCTAGGTTGACTTGAACCACCCACCTTTCAGTTAGTTGCTGTTTGCCTATCCAGGGAGTCCATTCCTTTCTTATTACCCATTTGTATTTATTTTATGAGCTGCCTCACTGTTTTAATGCATCTTTATTTTAATAGTCTTATTGACATAATTCATATTTCATCAGTCAATAGCTTATATCTATTTTAAAAGGTTATGCAATCATTACCACAATCAATTTTAAAACATCTTTTTCTTTCTTGTACTTATTATTATTAATTCTACATTTTCCCCTACCCAACACCCCCTGCCATAACCCTAAGAAACTATTAATCCATTTACTTAGTAGGTTTTACTATTCTGGACTTTGTAAAAAGAAAAGCATACAAAAATAAATAAATAAAACAGAGAAACCCTGAACTGGAAAAAAAGCAGAAAATAATAAAAACAGAACAAATGTACAAGGTCAAAATAAATAACAAATGATAAGGTGCTAAATTTAACCTAACTACATCTTTATTAGTCCAATTTCTAATGCATTCTGTCTGGTATTCACATCCCTGGTCCATGGTGAGGGGACTGACTGAGCCTTACTCCAAGTGGGGAACTCTACAAATAGATATTGAACTTTCACGGTCATCCATAACCTTCTCAAAACTGGCTTCTCAGAATTTAAGCTCTAATATCATTTTCTCCTGCGATCTTAGATTTTATTATTTATAATTTTTGGATCACACAGGCTTTTGTGCTTCTTCTCTGTAAACTTAGCTTATACTTTAGATGGCTGCTTATTTTAAGACAAGCCTGTAAGACGCTGCATGTTATTCTTTCTGATACCTGGGTACCATCGGATTTCTTCACTGCAGCTTGCTAATGCATCCATATTTTTATGGATCTCTTCCTGAGGACAAATTCAGAGTAGAGTCATATTATAAGAAATAATAACCAGCTGGACTGGAGAAGGTACACTGGTTGAGAGGGCAGCTGAAGATATGGGGAACCCAGGACAGATGAACCCCTTGGGGCCAGTGGTGAGATTGGAGTTAACAGATGTAGAGAGAAGGTGGGATAGAGAGAGGGAGCCAACTACAAGGATGTACGCATAACCTCCTCTCTGGAGGACAGACATCAAAGGCGTGGGCTAGGGGAGAGGTCCGGCAGTTTCAGATATGACAGAACAATAATAATCTATAACGTATTGAGGGTTGGGAGGGAAGGGAAAGCAGGGACAGAGAGGAAAGGATGGAACGCTGATATCAAGGACTCAAGTGGAAAAGCGGTTATGTGGAGAATGATAACAGCAGCAGACATGCAAAGGTGCTTGGCACAGTATATGTATTTATGTATTGTGAAAAACAATATACGGGCCCCCAATAAAGTGATTTTTAGTTAAAAAAGAAAGAAAAAATAAAATAAAGAAACAATAGTTTTTAGATTAGGGCTATGATTAAGTGTAAGCTCAAAATCCATTCATATATCTATGGTTCATATATGTCCCTTGTCTGTTTTAAAGTCAATATTTTCATTTTATTGGAGAACATTATAAGGCCTTCCCATAGGACATATGGTAGTTCTATTGAAATACCATTAATGTAGTCAATGATATATAAATTACAATGCTGCCTAGAAAAATTAAGTGTACTTCAAAAGAACAGCTCTTTAGACTAAAATATATGAACTCTTGCCTTTGTGAACAGATTAAAAACTTCCGTGGCTGGGCACTATGCAAACAGTGAGGAATGGCCGTAGGGAAAGTGATCAGCAGCACTCAGTCACAAAGGCAAGACATAGCATCAAAAGGTAACGAGAGAGTGAAAATAGAAAATGTGTGGCAGTCCGGAGTTGTTATTTATTGGGCACCCTCAAAACAAGAGATTGGAGCCCAAATCCAATGACTTCCAAATCCAGAATCTTGGGCTGGCAGTCATCTGCTCCTTCTCTCTGGGCCTTCTCCTCTGGAGTCAGGAGAGCATTTCAGTTCCTTTAATCTGCTAGGGATGTGCTTAAGGTAAAGTCCGGTCCCCTTATTGGGGTTTTCAAATTGGATCTTTCTGGTGTGGCATAGGAAGGGTGTAGTGTACCTCAAAAGGAAGACTCTAGGGCTGAGCCCCGGTGGCGTAGTGGTTGTGCGCGGGACTGCGGCCCACTGGGATGGAGGTTCAATTCCGGCTCCCAGGAGCAAAGGCTGGGCCTCCTACTCCCACCACCTGAGGGCAGTGATGCCTTAAAAAATAATAATAATAATAATGAAATTTTTTTTTAAAAAAAGGAAGACTCTAAAGTCCAATTTGGCTATATCATGTAACCTGGGTCACTAAGGACTGAATAGAGACTAGATCAAAATTATCCAATGGGGGGAGCACAATACCAGGCATAGTCTCTGCTTGGAAGTTTATATAAATCATGTTCAGTGTTTTTTCCCCATGGTAGGTGGTCCTGTCAGATTTATCCACCAATGGAAGGAAAAGCACCTTTTCCAAGCACCTTTTCCAAGATAGGCTTGTCTCCCCACACTGCTGGACTTGAATTTCCATTAAGGTTCCCTGGCAACCCATGTAGTGTGCTGATTTGAGGTGACTGTAGTAGAACAAATCATATGACAGGAACAGATTGGTCTCTTCTCTGTCTCTCTCTCT
>PVJH01034234.1:0-20799 GCA_004026705.1 Nesogale talazaci | reverse complement strand
CACCCCCTCTCCAGCCCCTGCCCCCTCTTCTCCCTACAGCCTGGGCACTCTTCTTAAACAGGACTTGTCTCTCTCGTGCCCACTTTAAATTCCTCGATCGTGGCTCTCCAGGTCAAATCTCTCCTCCCTACAGCCTCCTCTCTGCTCCCCAGCCACACCACGCCTGTTCCTCTCATTCCTAGAAAGCAGCTAGCTCTTCCAGGGGCCCTGCCTCCCAAACCCTGATCCCTGGGCGGAGCCCCACCTCCCACCCCGCCCCAATCCCACCTGCATATCTCCCCATGGTCTCCGTTATCATTTGCATTCCCACCCCCCCCACCCCAGCTTTGCTGGAACCCAGCCAGGGGCCAGGTGACCCTCCCACTTACGAATCTGTGAAAACCCCTAAAAGCCCGAGTGCAGGGGCGGGATGGGGGTGGGTGGGGAGGCCATCTGCACTGCAGGCACAGCAGGGTTGACAGTTCTAACTGGCCACAGATCAGAGGGTGCAGATTTGCATCTTAGAAACTAAAGCTGGGGTCACTCAGGGGAAATGGGGCCCTGGGCCACCCCACTTTGTATCTGAAGGATCTGGGATCTTCAAGGCCAGATCCAGGCTCCCCCTGGGAAGCGGATCTTTCTCCCTCAGCAACCACCCCCCCCCCCGCCCCCCCGCACTGTCTGTGGCCTCTCAGACCTCCTGGGCCAGAGTCAGGCCTCCCCCCCTCAGATGAGTCTCCCACCTCTGCTACTTGTCTCACCATCCTTCCAGCCCCCTCTCGTGGGGCCCCCACCCCTGCCACCCTGGTGACACTGCCTTGCCCTCCCCCATCCAGAGAGCCTGCAGCTTGCCGAGCAGCTGCCTCCCACGCTGCTGTTGCGTCTCGTCCACCTCTTTGGCGCTGTCCTTGCAGGAGGGAAGGTCGGTTGGGAGTGAGCCCGTGGGGCAGAGGGAGGGTGGGTGGCCCCGGGCTCTGCTGGGCCAGCCCCGGGCCTACCGTTGCTCTGTCCACCGATGCAGGAGAATGGGCAGATGGCTGTGAGCGCCGGCTCGGTGCAGGGCCTGCTGGGTGTGGTGCGGGGCTGGGGGCCGGGGCCTGCCCGGGACCCCCACCTCATGCCGCTGGCCCTGGAGGCCCTGGTGGGTGCGGTGCACGTCCTGCACACCAGCCGCGCACCACCCCGCGGGCCGGAGCTCCGTGCCCTGCTTGAGGGCTACTTCTGCGTCCTTAATGCCGGCTGGCCCACGGGCCCGAACCCAGGCCCGGAAGAGACCCTTGTCAGTCTGCGGGTCAGCATGCTTGGTGGGTATGGGGCTCCTCCGTTGCTGGGGTGGGCACACTGGAAGCGGGAGGCCCACGTGAAGATGCAGAGGCTGGACTGGGGGAGCCAAGATTTAGGGGTGTTGAGCACGGCCTGATCTTTGACCCCCCCCCCTCCCCAGAGGCCATTCCTATGATGCTGGCGTGTGAGGACCGGCCAGTGCTGCAGGCCACCTTCCTCAGCAACAATTGCTTTGAACACCTCATCCGACTCATCCAGAACAGCAAGGTGGGCCGCCAGGCCTAGAGCCAGAGGCTGGGGACACAGACTGGTCCCCGCTGGTGCTTCATAGCCAGTAGGAGGGGAAGGCGGGGCACAGCCAAGGGCCTGTCCCCTAGGGCTGCTGTCGCGACTGTGGCTGAGGCTCAGGACAGCTCTGCACCCCCCGGGGAGGCTGCTGGGGTGGGGGGGAGCTGTTCTAGGACCAGAGCTGCCCTGCCTCTGGTCTCCTGTTCCCCAGCTCCACCTGCAGGGCCCAAGGAGAAGGGCCCTGCTGCTTTCAAATGTGGTGCCCACGCACCTGCCCTCTGCCTCTACCTGTCTGGCCAGGCATCATGGGTGGCTCAGCCCCCGACTCTTGCCTGGTGCCTGGTGGGGGCACTTGAGAGCCCTGGAGGCTGCCCCGGGTCCTGCTCTAACCACCCCTCCCCTATCTCCCTCTTCCTCTCTCTTCCCTGTGTCCTCCATCCATACCCCTTCCCCACAGCTGTATGTGCAGGCCCGGGTGCCCCCTGAGGGGGACAGTGACCTGGCTACCCGGTTACTGACCGAGCCCGATGTCCAGAAGGTACCACCCCGGGGTTGGCCAACTCAGGCACACCCCCCCCCCCCCGGGGCACCCACCCCCTGCCACTCCGCTCCTTGTTGAGCCTTGGTGTACACCACAGCAGGGCAGAGGGTGGGGAGCCCATGGGGCCATGGGGCCACGTGGCCGGTGTGGCCTGTGCCCTGCCTGGTGCTAGACTGTTGGGACCAGGGATTTGACTGCCCCAGACTGGCAAGAACCTTCGAAACTCCTCACCTCCCGTGCCCACCTCCCCGCCCCCATGTCTCAGCTGGAAAACCGAGGCCCAGACACTTAGAAAACCAGCTGCAGTGTTCTGCAGAGAAGGGGATCTGTGCATCCTTGCCACCCACCTGACACAGTTGACCTGGCCCCCTCGGATCTCTCCCTCTGGTGGCCTCTCTGCAGAGGCCAGGGCCTCAGTCTTGTCCTGTCCCTGTGGCAGCACTGCACGGCCACTCACTGGACCACGTTCCCACGTTCCCAGCGCCTGTGTGTCTCTTTTGTCACAGTGTCCTCTCATGGATGAGGAGACACCCGGAGGGAAAGAGTTTGTCTGGGCTCCTTGGGGAGGTGGGCAAAGCACGTGGCTATCATATGGTCCAGCACCTGCTGACACCCTCCCCCAGCCCTCCTGGCCTCATCTTCAGGGTGGGACAGGGCTGGTTAGTGTCGGGCTCAGCCAGGGTGCCCCTGGGGGAGGGGAGGACGTAAGGACGTACACGTTTCGAAGGTTCTTCTGGCTCTACTGTCCTCTGCTTGGTGATCCCTAAATTACCCACCCCCTGTCAATCATCCTGGGTGACGGGGCACTGGTTGGCCTGCCTGCACGTGTGTGTAGCTTGGAGGGGGATGATATGGGGGGTGGGGGTGGGGGCAGGGTCCACGAGACCACCAGGATGTGGTGGGACAGCAGAGAACGACCACAAGACTGTTTTCTCTTTGAGGTGACCCTTTGTCACCCCAAGATCTTGCCCCAGCTCAGGGCCTCCTGCTCAGAGAAGGACACTGGGCTCCCGCTGAGGGTCACAGCCTTGTGCCCCAGACAGGGCTTCCCGTCCACTCCTGCACCCTGGAGCTCGTGGTGTAGCTGCCTGCCTGGGGCACGCACCCCTGGTCCGAGTCCTTTTCCTGAAGGGTGCTTGGAGCAGTGATTTCCTAGCTCCTTCCCCTCCTCACTGCTCCCCTCGTGTGCCCCCCCCCCCAGGTGCTGGACCAGGACACAGATGCCATTGCGGTCCACGTTGTCCGGGTGCTGACCTGCATCATGAGTGGCTCCCCCTCCGCCAAGGTGAGGACTGGTGCAGCCACAGTAGCGGGCAGGTGGAGGTGAGGCTGATTCCATGTCCCCAGAACCAACCTGTCAGGGGCCATGCACCCAGCTTCCCCAAGTAGACCAAGTGACCATGCCCTCCAGAGGCAGGTGTGGACTGCTCAGTTGGGTAGCTGGGTCAGGGAAGGGCACTTGTAGCTGACCCCTGGTTGCAGCCTCCGGAGGCAACCCCCAACCTGCACTGAGACTCAGAGACAGAAACAGGCAAGGGGTTCCCCCCCTCAAGATGAGTCTCTTTTCCAGGGGTTCCCTGTGAGTGTGCTGTGCCACCACCATTCCCCATACAGAAGCCACGCAATGCTCACTCCGCCCCCCTCCCCCCTCCCCATTGCCTAGGAGGTGTTTAAAGAACGCATTGGCTACCCTCACCTGCAGGAGGTGCTGCAGAGCCATGGCCCCCCCACGCCCAGGCTGCTGCAGGAGCTGCTTAACATGGTGAGGGCAGAGATGGGGGGGTCCAGTTCCCACAGAAGGTCACTTTGGAGGGCTGTGCTGACCTGTGGCCCCACCACACGTACCCTGTTTCCTGGAGTGGTGACACCGGACTGCAGGGGGATGAGCGGGGAGGCCCGGGAGCTGCTGCAGGTTTGCAGGCCCTGGAATTGTCAGGGGGACGTGCAGCGCGGGTGAGGCCGAGGCCGATCCCATGGTGGGGCAGGGTGGAGGGGAGGCCATGCTGAAAGGGGAGGCTTTCGGGCTACCGGGCGCCCTCCACGTACCTCTTTCCCGAGGCTCCCACACAATATGGCCCGTGAGGGGGCCTATTGGTGCACCCCGCCGCCGGTAGGCAGGTAAACGGAGGCAGGAAGCCCCACCTTGCCTGGCGGCAGGTCTGTCTCAGTCTCTCCACCCACAGGCCGTGGAGGGCGAGCACAGCGCGTGCGTCCCGCCGGCCATCCGCAACGAGCAGCCGCTGCTGGTGCTGGTGCGCTGGCTGCCGTCGCTGCCCACTGCCGAGCTGCGGTGCTTCCTGGCGCAGCGGCTCAAGTGGCTCTGCGACAGCTGTCCCACCAGCCGGGCCACCTGCGTGCAGGCAGGCCTGGTGGGCTGCCTGCTGGAGACGCTGAGCGCGGGGCCCGCCCTGGGGGCCCGCTGCCAGGAGCAGCTCCTGGCGCTGCTGCAAGTCCTGGGCTGCGTGTCCCTGCGGCCCCTGGAGCTGCGGCGCCTGCTGCGGCCCCCACCAGGGCTGGACTCCGGCTCGGACGAAGCTGAAGCCGCGAAGGCCCGGCACGCCGCTGCCATCATCCGCGCGCTGTCGGGCATGGCCAGACACCAGGGCCGGGCCCGCGCCCTGCGCTACTTCGACCTGACGCCAGGCATGGCCGGCATCATGGTGCCCCCGGTGCAGCGCTGGCCCGGAACCGGCTTCACCTTCCACGCCTGGCTGTGCCTGCACCCCATGGCTGCGGCGCCTGCCCCGGCCACCCCCCGCCCCCTCCAGCGGAAGCAGCTGTACAGGTGGGTTGAGCCGGAGGTTGGGGAAACAGTGTGTGTGTGTGTTGGGGGGGCAGGCGAACCTCAAGGCCTGACCTGTGTCCCCCCTGCCCCCGCCCCCAGCTTCTTCTCCAGCAGCGGCTCAGGATTCGAAGCCTTCTTCACCGCGGCCGGGATGCTGGTGGTGGCCGTGTGCACGCGGAAGGAGTACCTGACCGTGAGCCTGCCCGAGGTCTCCTTCGTCGACTCCACCTGGGTGAGCTCCCCTGCTACTGGCCAGGGCGCCGCAGGTGAGGTGGGGGGGGGGGGACCCATCCGCACTCCGTGGCCTGACCTCCTAGTCTCCGTTCCAGCACTCCGTGGCCATTGTCCACGTGCCCGGGCGCCGGCCTTTCAGCCAGAACCTGGTCCACGTCTACAAAGATGGCCACCTGGTCAAGACTGCACCCCTCCGCTGCCCCTGCCTCAGCGAGGTGCGCCGGCCTTTGAGGGTCCGGGGCTTGGTGGGGCGGACAGACCCGGAGCGGGGTGGCGTCTGATGCCGTCGCCATCCCCCCCACTCCCAGCCCTCAGACTTGGTTTTGCAGCTGCCTGGGGTGCTGGCGGAAAGGGGTTGGAGAGGGCGTGAGGGGAGGGACCCCAGCCATTGCCACGACCTAACCCGGCCCCCTGGCTCCGCAGCCTTTTTCCTCCTGCTGTATCGGCTCTGCTGGGCACCGCACCACGACCACCACCACGGGGCCGCCCGAGCCCGCCCTCGGCCCCGCCCCTGCCGCCTTGGTTCATGCGCACCCCTCGCTCACCCGCTCCCAGTCCGTCCCTGCCTCGGCCTCCGCCGGGGTGGGCTGGGGCTCGGGGCCGGCTGTCCCCCTGCAGGAGGGCGGCATCAGCTCCACCCTGGCAGGCACACAGGACACCCGATGGGGCAGCCCCACGTCCCTGGAGGGCGAGCTGGGGCCTGTGGCCATCTTCCATGAATCCCTGCAGCCAGCGCCGCTTCGGACCCTGTGCACCCTGGGTATGCTGCGGCCTCCGCCTCTCCCGCCCCAGCCCCACCCCCTATCTCCAAGATCCAGGAGACTGGGACTTGTGAGGTGCCAGGGCCAGACATGAGGGGAGACAGGCTCCTTGGGATGGTGTGGGGTGAGAAGGCTTTGGTCTGAGATCCAGCCAGCTCTGAAGTCCTGCCCACCCCCAGGGCCCAATGAGATGGCACCCTTCAAGCCCGAAGGTGACCTGCATGAGCTGGGCACCAAGCTTCTCCTCCTTTATTCACCTCAGGTACCGGGGTGGGGGGCGGTGACACTTCCTACTATACTCCACCTGTCTGCCCTTCCTCCACTCACCCCTCTGGGCCTGCCATGCCTCCACCCTCAGGCCTGTAAGAACAACATCTGCCTGGACCTTTCCCCTGGCCATGGACTGGACGGTCGCCTGACGGGACACAGAGTGGAGACCTGGAACGTAAAGGTGGCTGTGTGGGGGGGGGTGGGGGGGTGTCCCTGAAGCAGGGCCCACATGGGGATGTGACAGGAACCTGTCCAGGAGCTGCCCTCAAACTGCTGCCTCTTGTCCCCAGGATGTGGTCAACTGCATGGGGGGCATGGGCACCCTGCTGCCCTTGCTAGAGCGAGTGGCCACGCGGCCTCAAGAGGTCGAGTTGGGCCCAGCTGAAACACACGACCTTGTGGGGCCTGAGCTGACCTCCAGCCACAACACCCATGGCCTGCTTCTCTCCCTGGGCAAGTCCTCCGGTAAGAGCCCCAGGTTCCAGGGCTGGGAGGGGAGAGGAGGAGAGGGCAGGCCCTGACACACCCATCTGTCCCCTGGTGGCAGCAGAGGAGCGGATGGAGAGGAATGCAGTGGCCGCCTTTCTGCTGATGCTTCGGAACTTCCTGCAGGGCCACGCTGCGAACCAGGAGAGCCTGGTGCAGTGCCAGGGCCCAGCCATCCTGGGGGCCCTCCTGCGTAAGGTGGGGCCTGGTGGGACAGCGAGGGCCACCCTGTCTGACCAGAGGGGGGCAGGCAGGCAACTGAGGGAGGTGCACCTGATGCCCCTCAGGGAGACCCTCCTGGCAAGGCCTTGGCGTGTCCTCCAGGGTCAGGGGAAGGGTTCTCAGCGGCAGCAGAGGGAATGACAGGTGGGGCGCTGCAGGCTGAGGATCGAGTGGGCACTCCGGAGGCAGCAGGGACCCACCAAGGGTTGGGAGCTGGGCAGCCATGGTCTTGCCTGTCCACCTGCGCAGGGAAGGGGTGGCAGCTGGGTGGCACACGGGCAGGCCCTGTCTCCTCACCGGGCCCCATCTCCCACCCCAGGTCCCGAGCTGCGCCATGGACATGAACGTGCTCATGTCCACCCAGCTGCTGATGGAGCAGGTGGCGGCCGAGGGCGGCGGGCCCCTCCTGTATCTTCTCTATCAGCATCTGCTCTTCAACTTTCACCTCTGGACCCTCAGCGACTTTGCCGTGCGCCTCGGTGGGTGAGGGCTCTGGCCCCGACCTCTTCCGTCTGAGGAGACATATCTGCATGGGGATAGTGGAGAGGTCTATGAGCGTACAGCACTGCCCTGGGTCTGAGGGGAGGGCACGGAAGGTGGCACAGGGGGTGCCTGAGGGAACGGCACGAGGGGACCCACCTCAGGCCTCTGTGATGCCTTGTAAAGTGACCAGACGTCCCGCTTTGGGCGGGAGAGTCCCGATTTTAAACAATTTTTTCTTCGTCTCGCTGAGTTTTAAAAAAGTCCTAGGGGGGGCTGAGCCCCGGTGGCGTAGTGGTTGTGCACGGGACTGCGGCCCACTGGGACGGAGGTTCAATTCCAGCAGTGGGGCTGGGCCTCCTACTCCCACCACCGGAGAGCAGTGATGCCCACCCCCGCCCCCCCCAAAACAAAAAACAAAAAACATACAAACAAAAAAGTCCTAGGGAACGGCGGGAGAACAGGAAGGGCATATACCCCCTCTACCCTACCCTACACACACACACACACACACACACACACACACACACACGTCAATGGTGTCCCACTTTACCAATGTTAAAATCGGGTCACTTTCTCAGGCCACATCCAGTACATGTCCAGCATCATTCGGGAGCACAGACAGAAGCTGCGGAGGAAATATGGGGTCCAGTTTGTCCTCGACGCTCTGCGCACCCACTACAGGTGAGGGTGGTGGTGCAGGCGGGCCCTGGACGGCAACGTGCCCACCCCCGGCTCCCCAGCCCACTCTCCTTCCTCTCTCTCTCTCTGGCTGGGCTGGACCAGCTCCCTGCGGGAGCGCCCCCTGGTGGCGGACGACCTGCGCGTGGTGCAGACCTCGCTCCTGGGTCTGGCGCGTGAGTTCCTGGTGCGGGGCTTCTCTGCCGACGACGCGCAGGTGGTGCTGAACTTTTTGGCTGCCTCGGGGGATGACGGCCAGGTAGGCTGACTGGACAGACGGGGAGCCCCGGGGCGGGAGCCGAGCCACGTGAGAGGACTTCACCCTAGTGTGAGACTGTATCCCCCAGGTGGTGGCCACCCTGGACCTGTTGCTGGCGCTGCTGCAGGGCTCTCCAGTCCAGGAGCCCCTGGGGGCCTTCCTGCTGGAACCGGGGAACCTCGAGGTGCTGCTGGCCCTGCTGGTGCGGCCGAGGTCCCTGCCCCTGCTCCCCGACCGAGTCTGCAAGGTACAGGAGCCCCACCCCCACCCCAGTTCTGCAGTCCCCGCCAAGACTCTAGGAGCTGGGGGGTGGGGGTGGGGAACGGCCTGTAGCCAGCAGGTGCAGCCGCTTTCTCACGCCCCTCCCCAAGACGCACGCCTGCGTAAGAGCACGCTCTTCTCCCGCTAACCCCCACGCAGATCCTGCGCAGCCTGCAGCACAACGAGCGCTTGCCCGAACGCTGGCGCCAGCGGCTCCGCCTGCGGGAGTGCGGTGTCCAAGGTCTGGTGGCCTGTCTGCCTGAAGGGACCGCGTCCCCGCAGCTCTGCCAGGGCCTCTACAAGCTGTTCCTGGGAGCAGGTACAATCTCCCTGGGGCCAAGAGGCCAGGTGGGCGAGGGCTGACGGGCCTGCAGGCATTGGGACAGGTCAGGGTGGGAAAGGGGCCAGGTCTGAGGGTGCAGGGTGACCCAGCTCATCCTACTGGGGTTGGTCTCTCAGATCCCCCTCTGCTGTCCCTCTGCTCTCCCCCCCCCCTCCCTTCACCCCCAAGATTGCCTGAATCTCTCAGACCTGATGGCTGTGGTGCAGCTGTCCCTTCAGGCCGACCTCAATGTCCGTCTGAATATTTGTCGCCAGGTGAGTGTGGCAGATGAGGGCTTGGGGTGGGGCAGACTGCCTGTGTGGAGGGGCCTCTGGAGGCTGCCTCTGCAAAGCCCTCTGGAAGAGGTTCTGGGCACAGGGGTCAAATGAACTCCTCACCACTCACTGTCCGTACCCCCACCCCGGCAGCTTTTCCACCTCATCTACGAACAACCAGACATTGTGCGGCTCCTGGCGCGCCAGGCCGGCTGGCAGGATGTGCTGACACGGCTATATGTCCTAGAGGCCACCACTTCCCCGCCCTTTGTCCCAGAGTTACCCACCTCCCCGGAGCTACCCCCCCGCAACCCCGCCACGGAGTCACCTGGCGAGTCGTCTGATGTCTTCCTGCCCGCGGGGGACCCCTGTCCCGATCCAGAGGCCTTGTACCAGGCCCTCTCCCCATTCTGCACGCACTTTGAACTGGGCCTGGAACGGGCCAGCGTGGGCTCCGGCAACACGGCCAGTGGGGGTAGCAGCAACGGGACCCTGACTCCGGCCAGTCAGCCTGGCACACCCTCCCCAGTGGATGGGCCTCGACCCTTCCCGGCTGCCCACGGCCGCCACAGCTCCAGCCTCTCCAACGTGCTGGAGGACAGCGGCATCCTGGAGCCGGCACTTAGCGGGGATGACACCTCAAACACCAGCAACCCTCAGGTGAGGCGCTGCCCGCCGCTTCCTTCCACCTGGCTGCTGCGGGTGCCACTGTGCATTCAGGGGCAGTCTGGGGACACAGGCTGTCCGTGTGGCCTCTCCAGAGGCAGGACCTCACCCAACACGAGCGGCTGCTGCCCCCGCTCAGCCCAGTCCTGCCCCCTTGTCTCTTGCCTGCAGCTATGCCCCCAAGTGGGGTCCCAGTGCAGGACAGCCATGCCAGGCTCCCCAAGGGCCCCCAAGAGAACCTGAAGGCAGGGTCAATACTGAGCAGGGGGGGTCCACCCTTGGGCTCCTGGGTTTGGGGAGGGTCTCTGCTCATTCTCGAGGGTTCTTCTAGAGCAGTTTCCCAAAGTGAGTGATACCGTCCCCTGGGAAAGGGTGCACTGGAAGGATCCAAGGGGCTGCAAGAGCAGGTACCTACCCTGGGTGAGCCCCGGTGGCATAGTGGTTGAATGTGGGACTGCGACCCACAGGGTTGACAGTTCAAATCCAGCAGCGGCTCTCCAGGAGCAAGGCAAGGGTTTCCTACTCCCACCAGGGCTGTGATGCCCCCCACACATACCAAAAAAAAACTCTGCATCCTGGACCGCAGGCGCTGTTGTTAGAAACACGCTTCCAGTTGCTAGGGATGAGGGGTGTACAGAGTCATTCTGAAAAGGGGGTGGTAGACCAAATAAATTGTGGACCAGTGTCCTTCAGAATTCTGAGATAGCGCATCGCATGAGGGCTGCAGGTTCAGCTTGTGAACTGCCTCCTCTCCTTCGGCCGTCGACTGAGAGCGCAGGATCAGCTCAGAGCCAGAGACCCCTCCACCATCATCCGAGGCCCTCTTTTGCTGGACGGGCTGCTGCCTCAGCTGCCCTGCCTCCTGGGGAGTCAGGCCACCCACCCCCACCCCCACCTGTGCCCACAGCAAACCCCGGAGGAGGAGTTATGCAACCTGCTCACCAACGTGCTGTTCTCCGTGACGTGGCGGGGCGTGGAAGGCAGCGACGAGGCCGCCTGGCGGGAGCGGGCTCAGGTCTTCTCGGTTCTCACCCAGCTGGGGGCCTCAGCCACCCTGGTGCGCCCCCCGGACTGCATCAAGCGCAGGTGAGGGGGCAGCTTGTCAGGGGGAGGGGCCTAGGAAAGCCGTCGGGATAGAGACTGAGCCCCTACTCCCCTCCCTCCGCCCTCCCCCAGCCTCCTGGAGATGATGCTGGAGTCTGCGCTGACGGACATCAAGGCAGCCTCTCTGGGGGTCCTGGTCAGCCTGACCCAGCAGGCGCTTTGGCTACTGCGTCTACTGCAGGACTTCTTGTGCGCGGAGGGTCATGGGAACCAGGAGCTGTGGAGCGAGAAGGTGGGGTAGCTGCGGGGGCAGGGGGTGGGGGGTGGGGTGGGATGGTGTCAGGCATGCCTTGGAGCACCCGCAGGTATAGGTGGGGAGGTGCTGTCCCAGAGGCCCTGGGGTCACCCCAGGATTGGCATGCTTGGGCCTAGGTGGATTGCCTGTCTGTGTGTACAAACCCTCCCTGCCTAGTGGTCCTCCCTGTGGGCTTCTGGCCTCTCCCGATGACCTTGTGTCAGGAGGGTGGCCTGTGTGGCAGCTTTTCGAAGGTGTGTGCAGCCTGCTAGACCGGCTGGGGGCTTGGCCACACCTGGCCAATGGCACCGCGGACCTGCGGGAGATGGCACAGATCGGTCTGCGCCTGGTGCTTGGCTATATACTGCTGGAAGACCCGCAGGTGGGTATGCCGTGACGGATGGAGGGTGGGTAGAGAGGGCGTGGCAGGTGTCCGGCCGCTCCAGAAGAGTCTGGCCGCCTCCCCCACACCCGTCCCCCCTTCTCGCGCGCAGCTGCACGCCCAGGCCTACGTGAAGCTACACTCGCTGCTGCAGACGACCGTGCTCGTGCGCCGCGAGGAGGCCTGCTACGTGCTCTCCAAGCTGGAGGCCGCCCTGGCGCGGGCACTGAACGCCCCCTCCGAGAGGGGGGATGACGCCGAGCGCCCAAGCCCCGCCACCTCGACTGAGCGCTGCTCCTGGCTGGTGCCGCTGGTGCGCACGCTGCTGGACCGTGCGTACATGCCGCTGGGCCTGCAGTGGGGGCTGCCCTCCCTGCCGCCCACCAATGGCAGCCCCACCTTCTTTGAGGACTTCCAGGCTTTCTGTGCCACACCTGAATGGCGCCTCTTCATCGACAAACAGGTACCCACCCAGCAGTGGGAGGGAAGGGACAGGGGAGGAACGATGGCGGGAAGCTGACCCCCCCCCTCACCCCCGCATTGAACACCATTCATCCCCTCTCCCTGCCCACGCAACTAGGTGCAGCCCACCATGTCGCAGTTCGAAATGGACACATATGCTAAGAGCCACGACCTCATGTCTGGCTTCTGGAACGCCTGCTACGACACGCTCATGAGCAGCGGCCAGCGGCACCAGCGGGATCGTGCCCACAGCCGCCGGGCCTTCCAGGTGTGCGGCCCCGCGCGTGGGGCTCGGGTGGAGGCCGCGGGGCGCAGGGGCTGCCACCGAGGAGAGGAGGCTGGTGGCACGGAGTGGAGAATGGCACTGGGGCGGGCAAGGCTGCGGCCAGCAGAACTGACCCCCCCCCCCCCCCTGCCTCCGGCCCGCAGGCTCTGGTGCTGGAACCCGCACAGCGGCGTGCCCGCGTGGAGGGGCTCCGCTACGCGGCTGCGCAGAAGCAGCAGGCGGCCCAACACTCCACGGCCTTGCTGCACTGGGGGACGCTGTGGCGCCAGCTCTCCAGCCCTTGCGGGGCCTGGGCGCTGAGGTGGGCCAGGCTGGGGGCGTGGTTAGAGCGGCGGGCGGGGCTTAGGGTAGGCTGGGTTGGGGCGTGGTTAGGGCGGTGGGCGGGGCCTCGGCTAGAGCTAGACCAGAGAGCCAGGTTGGGTTTGCAGCAGGTGTGGGTTGGGCCCCCCGAGGGCAGGGAGGCATGAGTGAAAAAAAGCCTTCCACCCTTCCCATGACCACCCCGGGAACATCCGTAGGGACCCTCCCGTCCCCCGCTGGAAGCTGTCCAGCGCCGAGACGTACTCCCGCATGCGGCTGAAGCTGGTTCCCAACCATCACTTTGATCCTCACCTGGAAGCCAGCGCCCTGCGAGACAACCTGGGTGAGGGGCTGTGCCCGGCTGGTTTCACCTGACGCCCCGGGTCCCTCCCGCGGAGCTCTGAGTGAGTGCCCGTGTCCCTGCTGCAGGGGAGATCCCGCTGACACCCACGGAGGAGGCCGCGCTGCCTCTGGCAGTGACCAAGGAAGCCAAAGTCAGCACCCCGCCCGAGGAACTGCAGGAAGACCAGCTAGGCGAGGATGAGATGGCCGCGCTGGAGACGGCGTGAGTGGGGCTGGGAGGGGTCTGCCCTGGCGCTGGACAAGGGGTCTGGAGTTCAGCCCTCCACTCCACTGCACGTCTGCGTGTCCACTGCGTGCTTGACCCAGCACCCTGAGGAAGGGACCAAGATTGGGGGTGGAGGAAAGGTAAGGGGGGCTGTCAGTTCGGGAGAACCTTCGGACAGGGTGGATGTTCGCTCTTTGAAGGGCTAGGCCCCCACGAGGGAGGAAAACAGACCGGATTTAGACTGGGATCCTGGGAAATGGATAGGGGGAGCAGAAGACAGGGCAAGATGTCCACGGGTCGGATGGATGGGGCTCTGGGCAGCTCTCCTCGGAGTCATGAGCGGGTATCCCGGGCACGGAGCCTGGGGATTCGGGCTCCTGGATGCGCAGCGCTGGGTGGGTGGGTGGGGGCGTGACTCAGAGCCTAGAGCCTGGGAGGGTCTCGGCCCGCAGGGTGAAGGCAGCGGAGCTAGATGAGCAGCGAGAGAAACTGGTGCTGTCGGCCGAGTGCCAGCTGGTCACAGTGGTGGCCGTGGTCGCGGGGCTGCTGGAGGTGACCACTCAGCACGTGTACTTCTACGACGGCAGCGCCGAACGCGTGGAGACCGAGGAGGGTGAGGCGGGCGACCTGGGTTGGGGAGCCGGCAGGGCCGGGCAGACGGCGCCCACCCCATGCCTCGTTGCTCCCGCAGGGATCGGTCACGACTTTCGGCGCCCGCTGGCCCAGCTGCGGGAGGTCCACCTGCGCCGGTACAACCTGCGCCGCTCGGCGCTCGAGCTCTTCTTCATCGACCAGGCCAACTACTTCCTCAATTTCCCTCGCAAGGTGGGCGTGCCCCGGCCGGCCACGTGCCCTCCCCCCGGGCGCCAACCGGTCGCAGCTCAGCCCCAACCCCGCCCTCCCCGGCCCCCCGCGCCCCCCAGGTACGGAACCAGGTGTACTCGTGCCTCCTGCGTCTGCGGCCTCCCACCCAAAGCTACCTGGGCAGCCGCTCACCTCAGGAGATGCTCCGTGCCTCAGGCCTGACCCAGGTGACAGCCCAGGGAGTGAGGGGGGGGGGAGCCGTGAGGTGGAGTGCTGAACACTCCAGCTGGCTGACATCTTGCCCGCACCCCCCTCCTAGAAATGGGTGCAGCGTGAGATATCGAACTTCGAGTACTTGATGCAGCTGAACACCATTGCAGGGCGGACCTACAACGACCTGTCCCAGTACCCCGTGGTGAGGGCCCCGCCCTATCTCACTCAGCCTGTTTCGCCCAAGGGTGGGGACCCCCCCCCCCAGTGGGCCCTGCCCTGAGCTGGCCGTGGGTTGGGTGCGCAGTGCTGACTGAGACACAGCCCGTTCCCTGTCCCCACCTCCGAGAGCCCCACCCCCTCCTCCCACCTCCCTACAGGCCCCAAAGGAATCCTGCCCCTGGAGCCTCGCCCCCACCTGAGGACTCTGTGCCCGTCTTCCCGAGGGTTATGAGCTAGGCAGGGGGGGCAAGCAGGCGGACAGGAACCTCATGCAGCCCCTGCCCGGGTGGGCGGCCAGTTCCCCTGGGTCCTGCAGGATTACGTGTCCCCAACCTTGGACCTCAACAACCCGGCAGTCTTCCGGGACCTGTCCAAGCCCATCGGTGTGGTGAACCCCAAGCATGCCCAGCTCGTGAGGGAGAAGTGAGCGCGTGGGCAGGGCAGGGCTGGGGTGGGGGTGGGGGTGGGCACGGGCTGCGGGTGAGTCGCTGCTGCTGACTTGCGCCGCCCATCCCCGGGGCCCCAGGTACGAGAGCTTTGAGGACCCGGCAGGCACCATCGACCGGTTCCACTACGGCACCCACTATTCCAACGCAGCGGGCGTGATGCACTACCTCATCCGCACGGAGCCCTTCACCTCCCTGCACGTCCAGCTGCAGAGTGGCCGGTACGCGGAGGGCAGGGCGGGCAGGGCCTCCTCTCCCCCACCCGTCCTCACTGCTCTCCCACCTCACCGTGGCCCCTGTGCCCCCTCCCCAGCTTTGACTGCTCTGACCGGCAGTTCCACTCGGTGGCAGCTGCCTGGCAGACCCGCCTGGAGAGCCCGGCCGACGTCAAGGAGCTCATCCCCGAGTTCTTCTACTTCCCAGACTTCCTGGAGAACCAGAATGGTAGGTCCTGCGTGCTGGCTGGAGGTGGGGCGGCCGGGCACTGGCCGCTGAGCCGGGGTCGGCAGGGGTCGGCACAGCTGACCCGGCCCCTGTGCTAGACTTCGACCTCGGCTGCCTCCAGTTGAGCAACGAGAAGGTGGGAGACGTGGTCTTGCCGCCGTGGGCCAGCTCTCCCGAAGACTTCATTCAGCAGCACCGGCGGGCTCTGGTGAGGAGCTCACTGCCCCGGGTGGGGCGTGGGGTGGAGTCCCGCTCAGCCACCCCTGGACTGACTGGCCCCTCCCCAACCCCAGGAGTCGGAGCATGTGTCGGCCCACCTGCACGAGTGGATCGACCTCATCTTTGGCTACAAGCAGCGGGGCCCCGCAGCCGAGGAAGCCCTCAATGTCTTCTATTACTGCACCTATGAGGGTGGGTGGGGCTCAGGACTGGGGGCGGGCCTGGGGGGGCCGAATGCAGCCAGCCCAGAGGGGAGCCCGACTGCTCTTGCCGGCCTGCCTCCCCAGGGGCCGTAGACCTGGACCACGTGGCGGATGAGCAAGAACGGAAGGCTCTGGAGGGCATCATCAGCAACTTTGGGCAGACCCCTTGCCAGCTGCTGAAGGTAAGGCCCTGCTGCCGAATGCCCGTGGGGCAGGAGTGCCTGGGCGGGGATGATAACTGGCCACCCCTCACGCACAGGAGCCCCATCCGGCCCGACTCTCGGCCGAGGAAGCGGTCCACCGCCTGGCACGTCTGGACACTCACTCCCCCAGCATCTTCCAGCACCTGGACCAGCTCAAGGCCTTCTTTGCCGAGGTGAGAGGCGGACAGCCCCTCCCCTTCCACTCTGTGAAGCAGATTGAAGACCACTGCCCTCGCTGGCAAGTCCACTGAGTCCAGGCCACCGAGTTTGAAGTCCTGGGGAGGCTGCTCTCTTTGTGGGAGTCAGGCCGAGGTCTTGACCCGTCTGACTGAGCGCTTGGGGGAGCTAGAAAGGAGAGATCTAGCCCGAGGAACCTTCCTCCCCCTTCCTGCCTGCACCTGGGGCGGCTGCACCTGCTTCCTGGTCTTTTTGGTTCCTCTAATGCACTTGGCTGTCGGAGGCTTAGTGTCTTATGCACTTAGTGTCTGCGCCAAGGTAGCTGGGAAGAAGAGTGTGGTGATCTGGTTCCGAAATACCAGTCACTGGAACACAGTTCTTACTCTGACCACCTCCCTGAGGCCTCCAGGACTGGGCATCCACTTCCTGGCCACTGGTTGTGTCCCCCACTGCTAGGGGGACATGGAGTGATAGGGGGCAGGGGGAGCGAAGGACCAAGCTTGATATTCCTGAGGGTGTGTCTTGTCCAGGCCCCCTCACTCGCTTTCTGAGATGCCATCCCGAAGGCCCCCTCCTGGCATAATACTTCCTCAGCGGAGAGCTCTGCTGCCATGATGCCCTGGAGCCTGAGGGCAAAGGAGAGGCAATACCCCCAGGGGCAGAGTGTGGGTCCACAGCCCCAGCTGGACGGTGGCAGAGTCAGCTTTCCCCTGTGACCCACAGGTTGTCAGTGACGGTGTGCCCCTGGTGCTGGCTCTGGTCCCCCATCGGCAGCCCCACTCCTTCATCACCCAAGGCTCTGCAGACCTGTTGGTAAGTGCGGCAGGTGGGGCCCCCTGCCCCCTGCCTTAGCACCATCCTGCCTCGGGCTTGACCTGAAACCCACCTTTCCCCGCTCCCACCCGCAGGTGACCGTGAGTGCCAACGGACTACTGGGCACCCATAGCTGGTTGCCCTATGACCGCAACATAAGCAACTACTTCAGCTTCAGCAAAGACCCCACCATGGCCAACACCAAGTAGGAGATGGGGCTGTGAAGTTGCCTGGGGGGGAGGGGGGATGTGGGGACGAGACTCCGAAGACCTGGGTCTCCCCACGTGCCCTGGCCTCACCCGTCACCCCCTCACTGGGTTAGGACGCAGCGACTTCTGAGCGGCCCATGGGTGCCAGGTGGCGGCGTGAGCGGGCAAGCTCTGGCGGTGGCCCCCGACGGGAAACTCCTGTTCAGTGGTGGCCATTGGGATGGCAGCCTGCGCGTGACCGCGCTCCCCCGGGGCAAGCTGCTGAGCCAGCTGAGCTGCCATCTGGGTATGGACAGTGGGGGATGGGAGGCACGCGGCCAGGGCTCTGAGGGTGGCCAGGAAGGAAGGGTGTGACGGCTGCCTTCCCTGTGCAGATGTAGTCACCTGCCTTGCACTGGACAGCTGTGGCATCTACCTCATCTCAGGTTCCCGGGACGCCACGTGTATGGTGTGGCGGCTCTTACAGCAGGTGGGCCCGGGGGTGGTTTCCACACCCCCCTCCGTGGAGCCCCTGCCCTGTGCCTCTCCGTCCAGCCCCTCTCCCCTCTCCCTCGACAACCATGAACAAAGCCAGAGAGCACCATCAACCTCCTCCCGCCCCGGCCCTGGGCAGGGACAAACTCTTCCTGGGCTTGGCCCCTCACCCAGGGGTCAGAGTGAGGCATCCCAGTCCTGAACTAACCCTCACACTCTCCCCCCACCCCAGGGTGGTCTGTCGGTCGGACTGGCACCAAAGCCCGTGCAGGTGCTGTACGGGCACGAGACCGCGGTGAGTTGTGTGGCCATTAGCACAGAGCTCGACATGGCTGTGTCCGGATCCGAGGTGCGTGTGCCCTGGGTAGGGCATGGCGGGCGGCCGGGTGTTGGCTGCAGAGCCCAAGGCCTCTGTCCAGCATTCTGAGCCGCCTTCTCACGCAGGATGGCACTGTGATCATCCACACCATTCGCCGGGGCCAATTTGTGGCAGTGCTGCGGCCCCCAGGCCCCGCACTGCCCGGACCTGTGTCCCACCTGGTGCTGGGGTCTGAGGGCCAGATTGTGGTTCAGAGCTCAGCACGCGAGCGTCCAGGGGCCCAGGTACACGGGTGCAGGGACGCTGGGCCACAGCAGATGGGAGGCCAGGCCCAGACCCTGTCCTGACTGAAAGTTTGCTTCCTGCAGGTCACCTACTCGCTGCACCTGTACTCTGTGAATGGGAGGCTGCGGGCCACACGGCCCCTGGCCGAGCAGCCCACGGCCCTGGCTGTGGCAGAGGACTTCGTCCTGCTGGGCACAGCCCAGTGCGCCTTGCACATCCTCCACCTGAACAGGTGAGTGCCCACCTACTTGGGGTTTCTGGCCTCTCGGGATGGCAATCATTGGCAGAGAATTCCAGGGGATGTTCCCCCAATCCTACATAGTTATACAGACTTCCAACCCTGTCTCCTAGCACCCTCATCCCTCTGCCTGGGAGAAGGGGATGTGCCCTTAGTCATTACCCCCGTCCCCACCCCCATGAAAGGTCCCCTTAGGGATGATGGCTTAGGGGAGAGCAGTCCTAGGCTCAGCTGTGAACTCCTGTGCCTGCCCCCCTGCCCCAGGCTGCTCCCAGCCGCGCCGCCCCTGCCCATGAAGGTGCCCATTCGCAGCGTGGCCGTGACCAAGGAGCACAGCCACGTGCTCGTGGGGCTAGAAGATGGCAAACTCATCGTGGTGGGCGCAGGGCAGCCGTCTGAGGTGAGGCGACAGGGCAGGGCGCGTCCGAGGCTGGGTGGGGTATGATGGCCTCGACTGACACCCCCCCCCCCCCTCAGCAGGTGCGCAGCGGCCAGTTCGCGCGCAAGCTGTGGCGGTCCTCCTCGCGGCGCATCACCCAGGTGTCCTCTGGGGAGACAGAGTACAACCCTGGAGACGCGCGCTGAGGACGTGCCCCGCCCACAGCTGCTCAGGCTCCGCCCCCAGGGCCCTGCCCGACTCGGGAGACCCCGCCCAGGAGTCGCGGGAACACTGAAGAGAAGGCGACTTCGCGGCCATTGGCCCCGCGCTCTAGGGGTGGGCGGGGCCCACCTCCAGCTCAGGGATTGGTGGGAGTGATGTCACTCCAGCAAGTCCCGCCCCTCACCGGCTGAGGGGCCGCCCGGACTCTCGCCCGGCCTCTCGGGCAGCTGCAGCACTTTTTGCACAGTCGGGGGCGGGGATCCCGAACCCCGTCCCAGCGGAGCACAGGGGCCAGGCCGTGGCCTTAATCCCCAAAGGCGGCCCAGCTCTTCCATTCTCGGCAATAAACCTGGCCTCGTTTTGTAGATGCTCTGCCTCCGTGGTCAATATCTCGGGGTCGCTAACTTGGTCTGACCAGCTCTCGTTCCCTTAGTCCGTGGCCTCCATGAACTTGGGGGATTCGGTCTACCCAGCCGCCCCTCTCCCTCAGACCCCGCCATCTCTCTGCCCCGTTCTCGCTCCCTCTGCTCTGTACTGGGCACTGTCGCACGTCATTCACGGTTCCCGCCATCCTGGCCCAGCGTCCGGCGGGAGCGGGAGCGGGAGGGGACGTCGTGTGGGCGGGGCGCGCGCCAGGGGCGGGGGGTGTGGCTGGCTGTGAGGTCCCGACGGGCCTTCCTCCCGCCTCTCGTCTAGCCCCGCCCCCTCGTCTAGCCCCGCCCCCAGCC
The DNA here is from genome assembly GCA_004026705.1 of Nesogale talazaci. Taxonomy (NCBI): domain Eukaryota; kingdom Metazoa; phylum Chordata; class Mammalia; order Afrosoricida; family Tenrecidae; genus Nesogale; species Nesogale talazaci. Next base: position 1,073 of record PVJH01034234.1, on the reverse strand, counting down.
TCGGTCCTTCTCCATCCCACCCTCGGCCCCGCCCCGCGCCGCTCCTGTCCGGGGCGGGACGGAACCTGGCCTTCCTAGGGACTCGGTGCCCGTCTCCTTCTCCGTGCCCGCCCGCCCGCCCGCCCGCTGAGAGGGAGCTGAGCGGCCTCAGAGGCTCCAGCCCCGCCAGGCGGAGCAGATCCCAGGACCTGTGGAGGGGCGGCCGTCGCAGGTTAGGAAGAGCGAGGGGCCAGCGCTCCGGGTCTTGCTGGCCGAAGGGTCTCGGCCCTCTCTTTAAGACCCGCCATCTCCTGGGTGCTGGGAGTGGTGGGTGGACGTTTGCTGGGATGTGGGTGAGGAGTCAGGGTGGTGTGGGCGTGCGGGCTGTGGCACCGTGTCCCCATATCTGATGGACTTGGATATGGGGGAAGGCCCCACCAAAGCCCTCAGCTCGGGTGGGGTTGGGGGAACCTCAGGCCTGCTGCTGCTGCCGCCGCCAAAGACCGGGCACACAAGCTTGTCCACCCACCAGGACTCCCGGAGAGCCCCTCTTGGGAGGCCACCCTCCGGCCATCTCTCACACGTGGCAGGGGCCACCCTGGCCCAGACGCACTCACTAGCTTACAAGTACTTAGCCACACACATGGGCACAAGGCCTAGGCGGAAGTCTCTGGGGTGGGTCCTGCTGCCTTTGTGAGGGGCAGGGCCTCTGCTCACATCACCTTCAGTATGCAGATTCCTCCTCTCCCAGCCTCTGGAGGTGGGTGCCAGCAGATAGGCCTGATGGGTGTTGGGAATTAGTGACCCAAAGCTTCAGGTCTCTAGCTTGTTGGCACTCCAGGAAGCCCTGCCGGGGTGTTGGGGTCCTGGGCCCATGGTGAGAAGTCTAAGAACAAGCCTACCAGCCAGTAAGGCAGCCGTTCCTATTTCTGGCTGGGGTGGGGGCTGACGCATGTCTCTGCTGGCCACCCAGGACTCAGACCAGGTCAGTGTGACAGAGGTTTCTAACCTAAGCTCCTCTATCCTGGTCTTGGCTAGCTGGGGCTGGCACCATCAGCATGTGGCCCAGGGAGAAACCCAGGCCCCGAGTGAGT
>PVJH01034233.1:5728-20929 GCA_004026705.1 Nesogale talazaci | reverse complement strand
AGGTAATTGCCTTAGCCAGGTTCTTCCCGGGATTTTTATTGTCTCCCCAGATACTGAATATTCAACTCTCCTCTTCCGAGCTGGGGGTGCAATGATGATATCTGCACCTTTGGGCTCCTTCAGGGAGACAGAGGAGGCTGCAGGGAGCATTTGTTGTCCGTGGCTGAGGGACTGGACTTCGAACTCCACCTGGTTCCCCCGTGGGATTCAGGGAGAGGGCTTGGTTTTCCACCCTTTGACGGGGTCCTAGGAGGAAACTCATTTTCTTTCTTTGGCGGGAACCGCCAGTGGTCTGGGTGCCTCATTCGAGTGTGGAATGTCAGCCGATCCACTCAGCGAGCGCGACAGAAAAGGACTTTACCGCCTTTGTCTATTTACAGCCTTCTTTCTGAAACTTGGGCCATAAATCGTGGCTTTCCCCCCAAAAGTCTCCAGCCGGGCCCAATCAGGTTTCATCTGTGACTATGGAGGGCTTTTAGTCTCCAAAAGCCATCTTCCTGGTCTTCTCCAGTATTCTCGCTTGGTCAGGGTCGTTCCTCTGTCCCTCAACAGTTCCCACCAGGGTGCAAGGGACCCCAGAGAGGCACTGATGTCGAAGTCTTGAGTGGAGAAGTGGCGATGTCAGAGTATAGTGGCTGAGGGGGCAATTGGATACATGGAAGCCCTGGGATTTACAGTGTGGGGGCAGACCCCTGCTCCACTCATTGGCACCTTTCCTGGGCATCCCAGGGATGAAAGGCGCCACTCTGGGAGTAGGTGGGAGGCTCAGGGCTGCAAATTCATCCTCCAGGGTCCTCTTAAGTCTGCCCCCTGCCAGGGGTGAATTGGTGAAGTGATCACGTACAGACCATCAAAGCTCCCGGCTTCCTTTCTCTGCTCACGGAGAGCTTTGATGGGCAGGGATATGTGTGGTCAGGTGTGTGTGTGTGTGTGTGTGTGTGTGTGTGTGTGTGTGTGTGTTGGGGAGGGGGATATATACAGGGCCCAGAGCCCACTCAACCCAACCTATGTTTTCCAAGACTGTAAGTCTTCACAGAGTAGGCCACCCCTCTTTCTCTCTCGGCATGGGTTTGAACCACTGCCCCCGTGGTTAACAGCTCAGTGCCTGACCCATGGCACCACCAGGAGAGAGTCGAGCAGGGGCTTCAGTGATGGAGTTGGGCCGTTTGATTGGCCAGGGGGAGGACAACCCAAAGCAGGTTATTGGCGGGGAGCGGGCTCTGGGGCGGGGCTAGACCGTGGGAAGGAATGATGTCAGGGCCCAGAGGGCTGCCCCGCCCTGGGAGGAAATATTGACTATCCATTCTCTGTCCTTCTGAGGGTGCGTGGTGTTCTGCGGAGGCAGATGTGTGCGTGCCAGGGGCCTGCGGTTGGGCAAAGGGAGCTGTGACCTGAGGTGAGGGCTTTTCCCATGAACTGTCGGACGAGAGGGACGTCTGGGAAGCAGGAAGAAGGCCAGAGGAGATACAGGGAGCACGGTGACCATCAGAGACGACGCTGATGGACTGAAAGAAGAGCCCGACCTTCTTTCCAGAGCCCTCTCTCTATCAGGCGTCCAGCCCCCATATCCCCCAGGCAGTTGGTGTCAGGGCAGTTCTCAGTCCCCGAACAGGTGGTCTCTCCCCAGCATGGGGCACTGTCCATCCGACGGCTGCTTCTTGAGTCATTGAAACATTTCACGAGCTTCTGAGACACTCATTCGGGAGTCCTTTGACCCCTTCTCTTTGACCTCCCTTAGCTGCTCCTCCGGTCTCATCCTAAAACTTTGACTTCCCAGGGTGCAGGCGCCAGGCATTGTCTCTCCAAGCACTCCTCGGGTGAGCTTTTTCTGTCTTTAAACAGCGTCGTAGAGATGGACTCCCAAACTTTGATCGCAGCCCCAACCCTTCTCTTCCACCCCTCTGTCTCTTCCACCCTCTGTCTCATGTGCTGGATCCAACCATTGCCTCGCTCTCGGATGGGACTGTGTCGCAGGCCCCCCACCCCCACCCCCCCACCCAACACGCCTACAGCCAAGCTTCCGATTTTCTTTTTCTTTGTGTTTGTTCGTTTTCTTTCTTTTGGGGGGGTGGGGATCATTTTACGGGGAGCTCTTACAGCTCTGACCACAATCCACCCCTCCATCCACTGTGTCCAGCACACTTGGACATCTGTTGCCACCCTCCTTTTTAAAACATTTTCTTTCTCCTTGAGCCCTTGGAATCAGCTCCTCTCTCAATGTGCTCCTGCTCACATCAGGAAACCTTCCTGATTACTGCTTTCCCTCCCTGGGGGGAGGGGATCATCCTTTCTCTCCAAACCCACATCCAGGGAACCTTGTCAGTAAGATTTTCAAAAGCTCATTCAGAACCAGACCCTTTTTGACCACCCGAGACCCTCCCCCTGCTCCCAGCTCCCAGGGCATGGAACCAGGGTGATAGTAACTGCTTCCTATACGTATCTATCCAAATTCTCTCCAGACGGTACTTGACCTTCAAAAAAAAAACCCCAGTCTGATCATGTCCCCTCTGGGCACCTCCCGTGGTCCCTGCCTCACCGTAAGAAGCACCAGTCTCTCTGCTTCCTCGTAACTTCTACATGATCGGCTTCCTCCCTCCCCCTCTCTGACCATCTCACTTGACTCTCTCACTGCACAGCTGGGAGCAGCCGCACTGGCCGTTGCGGTCTGGGGCCTTGCCTGGGGTTGTGGGTGGCGGCTGTCGGAGCAGGGGCATCTCACAAGTCATTCGTGGAAACCCACCCGCTGGCACTGTGTGGGAGGTGGCTGCGTTCAGCCCACTGCACAGCCCCGTCATCCTCCCACTGGCCAGTCTCTGCCCCTGGCACAGGCATGCGGAGGGGGCCCCTGCCGAAGATAAGAGGTTGCAGAGGGCCACGGAATTGTCACTGGTTGGAGAGCAGCGGGTGGGGGCCTGATCTAGGGAAAAGAGGAAGGTGGGAGACGCGCTTCCCAGAAGAGGAGGTTCGCTTTCCTGGGTTGTGTCATGGAGAATCGCAAAAGTTGAGGAGATGGTACAAACGGGCCCGATCATCTGGCTTCAACACTGATCAAAGCATCACCAGAGAGGGAGGGGGTTCGTCTTACACTTCACTCGTGCCCCTCCCCCAATAATTTTGGAGCCAATCCCAGATGTCATAACAATTCAATATAACAGTTAAATATCTTAGTGACATAAAAATAAAAAAAAACAACCCAAGCCAAGCTCACTGCCATGGAGTTGATGTCAATTCATAAGAGTTGGCAGCCCTCTGGGACAGGGTGGAAGTCCCCCTGTGCAGTGCCCAGTTCTGAGACCAACTCTCTACGGCAGGAGAAAGGTCCGTCTTTCTCCCCTGCAGTGGCTGGTAGTTTTGAACTGCTGACCAATGAGTAACCACTCGTACTGGGGTGTGGTCAATTTCATCTAGAGCTGCCCACCCCAAGCCCACCAAAGATCAGTCAATAGTTTTTGCTCCTTGATAGCCCCTCCATCTGGTCTGCGCTCAAAGCCCCGGGCACTGGGGCCTTTGATTCTGTGCTTTGAGTTGGCTTTGGGGTTGTGGACTCTTGGCTACCCTACTTGCTACCCCCTGGACTCAGCCTCCTGAGAAAGCCAATGTCATTCAGGGAATGATGTTGGCAGAGGTGACAGCTCAAGGACATTCAGAACGCCAAACAGGGAGTCGGGACTGGTGAGCTGGGCTGGGCTTTGTCCTGAAACCCTTTCCAAGGTGACTTCTGGAAACACTGGAGCCTCAATCAGATCCCAGCAGGCTTTCTGGTAGCTAAAGACCAGTTGGTTCTAAAATCAAAACAGAAACGCAAAGGGCCTACAACAGCGTCCAACCCCCCCCCTCCACACACACACACAAATAAAGTTGAGGGCTTACTCTAGCTGATTGGAAAGCCTCCTTTACAACTACGGTCATCAGGACGGTAAGATCGGGTATAAGCGTTGACAAGTGGATCAATAGAAGCAAATGGAACCCAGAAGCAGACCTACATATAGAGAGCCAATTGATTTTTGCAAAGGCAGCAACACTATTCCATGCAAAAGGGGACACCTTTGTCCAAAAAACGACTGGGTAAGTGCGTGGGCATGGGGAGCGCTCAGCTGCCCCTTCACGCCACGCACAGAGCTGCGTGAAGGACAGATCATGAAACCACACCTAGAAAATGTCTGCAAGAAGATCTCGGGCTGTTTCCTGAGTTTTATGAGGACCCCAAAAGTGTAATGCAGAAAAGAAAAGGTGGGTGAACCTTCTTCACCCAAATTAAAATGCCTCTCATCAAACGGCCCACGTTGAAGAAAAGCCTGCGTCACAGACTTGGAGGAACTGGTCGGAATACCTATGGGTCTAGCCGAAAACTTGCCTTGGTGATTGGTCCATCTATCACAAACCATAACCCACAACTCTGTAACGCAGAACCACAAATCGATAATAGACAAGTGACCTGGTCAACATAGGCAAAATCGTTGTGAGAGATTTCCAAAAAGAAAGCAGGCAAGACGAGCCCGCCCAGGGGATCGGCATCATTCGTTATGAGGGCTATGCACGTGACAATCACCAGGAGATGGCACCAGCCCCTCCCCTCCCCCCCAAGCAGGGCTGACGTGAAAAAGACTGATAACAGCAAGTGTTGTCGAAGATGGGGAGCAACTGGAAAAGCAGCTTAGAAGTTCCCTGAAACGTCACACACCAACTTGCCATTTGGTATAGCATTGCCCGCGCTGGAGAATTCCCCCCAAGAGAAATGAAGTCACATTCCCGCACAAAGATTCGGGCCCAGATATTCACAGAAGCTGTTACTATTCATCAAGCCAAGCCCTGGGCGTCATCCTGAGCGTCAACAGGTGAGAGGCTGGCCAAACTGTGGCGGAGTCAGGCCACGCACTGTGATTCAGCCATAAAAGTGAACAAGCTACTGTCCTAAGTCAAAAAGAGTACATGCTGTCGGATGCCAGTGGTAGGAAGGCCTAGAACAAGTGAAACGAACTTGGTTGGGGTGTGGGGGGGGGTGGACGTAAATTGGCAAGGGTGGGGGTGGTGGTGAAGAAAGTTTCCAGTGTAGTGAAGATGTGTGTGCGGACGGAATGGGGTTTTCCTGTATCTGTGAATTCCATTCCAAGCCAGCCATTCCAAGCCCTAGTTCTTCAGGAAGTCCAGAGATGGAAAAGGGGCCCACCCAAAGTCTTATAGGAAGTTGAGGCCAGAAAACAAACGGGAACCCTGTGCCATCCCATCCTAGGTCTCTGTCCCCCTTTTGGGGTCCTCTGCCAGCAAAAGGAAGAGAGAAGGTTGGCGGAGTGTGGGGTGGGGAGAGGAAAAGAGGACTCTCCCCCAGGCATGGCTGCCTACAAAGCTGGCGGAGAGGCCTCTGCCAGCAGGCATGTGTGCCGTCTGAGTCCCTCCCCTGGTATTAAAGAGATCACACCATAACCTCACATTGGGGGTGGGGTTGGGGAGGAGGATGGGGGGGGGGCGCTGAAGACCATAGATGCAAGCCCTACAACTTCCTCCTCAGCCCCCAGGTGGGGCTGGAAAAAACCTGTCTGCTCACTGCAGCTAAGGAGGGCAGGGGAGGTGGGGGAGGCTCCAGCAAGAGGGAGCTGAGTTGGGGAACGTGGGGGAGGGGAAACCATGATCAGAGCGAGAGAGGAGGCCTGGCAGCAGCCTCTGCGGACCCACTCGCCCCTAAATCACAGGGCCGCATGAATAATAAATAAGGACTCTTCGGATCCTTAATAGTAGTCGCATGTCTTATTAAACTAATATTTCACAAACTTTTATTCTCCCTGTGGTTGGAGGTCGAGCAGAAAGCCCCCCTTCTCACCCCCGGGGCCTCCTGTACACAGCCTGCATAGGGGTCTGGGGGACTTGGGGGTGCCAGGGCTGCAGGAGCTCAGCCTGCCCCTCTTAAGGCTCTAGGGAGGCCTGGGGGGCATCCATCTTGTTGGTTTATTCTTTCAAACACCAGTGACTGGGTGTCTCCTCTGTGCCAAGCCCTTCACACCAAGAGGACCCAGACGAGGTCGACACGTCTCTGCTCAGAGGAGACCCCCAGGCCGAGGAGGGAGAGAAGGCGCAACTAGTCAGGGAAGGGGTAAATCGACTCACCCAGGAGCTCAGGCAGGAGCGGGCAGTGTCTCCCGGCTACGCAGCTAACGGCTTCACGGGGTTGGGGATGGGTCCAGAGACCCCAGAAGGAAGAAACAGAAAGGAGGAGGTTTGGCAGCTGAAGGAGGCTGGCTAGGGCATGAGGGAGGCTCTGCCACTAGGCACCTGCCTTGGGTCTGTCCAGGAAGGCAGGTGGGGGCCGGGACCAAGGTGCATCATCCAAGCAGGGGCAGGAAAGGCTGCGGAGTTCAAGCCCAGACTCGGGAGTCCATTCATGTCCATACGTCTCTCCTCTAAAGACAGGCGTTCCTTAAAGACTCGGACTGAATCCTGTTTCCATCCCACCTCTGGCTTTGCAGGGCCCTGGGGGGAATTATCTGAGATATAGTTGCACGGGGAAGCCTTACACCAGTCTGTTCCCATTGCTTTTTCTTTAAACCACAGACTTCTGGTCCTTTTCCCCTTGTGGTTGTGGGGGGGTGGGGGGTGGGGGGGCTCTGCTTTATGGCCCCAGGGCACCTAATCTTGGACTTCTTCCCGTGGAAGCAGCTCTCTCTACTACAGCTTTCACCAGCTTCCTCCCTGCATGCCACCTACAGGCACCCAAGAAGCCTGACGCCTCCCGGGTGCCAGGCTCTGAGCCGAAGGTCGGCTCCTGGTCTGAGCCTCTGTCTTGGGACCTTGTCAGGTGTCCTAGCCCCATCAAGGCTCTGAGCTTGTTACCCTCAAGTCAATTCGTACACAGGGCGACCCTGGAGGGCAGCACAGGCCCTGTGGGTTTCTGAGACTCGAACTCTTTTTTTGTTTGTTTGTTTGTTTGGGCATCACTGCTCTCCAGTGGTGGAAGTAGGAGGCCCCACCCCACTGCTGGAATTGAACCTCCGTCCCCGTGGGCCGCAGTCCCGCGCACAACCACGACGCCACCGGGGCTCAGCCCGAGACTCTAACTCTTGATGGGAATAGAAAACCCGTCTTTCTTCCACGGAACGCCCAGTGGTTTTGAGCTGTGGACCTTGTAGATCACAGCCCAGTGTGTGACTTCTATCCCCCCCCACCCCCGTTCCTTGTGGGCGTGGCAGGCAGGAAAAACCAGGCCCACCGGGTCCAGGGGGAGCTGGATGCTGAGTGGACAATGGTGAGACTGGACCTCTTACTCCCTCCCCTTAGCAGCCCTTCTCTGCTCACCGCTCTCTCCAGGCCAGACGGCTCTGGTCTCCCAAGGCCCTCTTGGACATAACCTCTCCCAGGTTCTCAGACTCCTCGAAGGCCAAGCTGAGTCCCCCAGATGCCTGGCCAGGCTCTCATCTTTACCCTTGGTCAAGCAGCTTTCTTCCCTCTGTGTGGGCATGGCTTTCTCGAGAGAATTCTGGGAAATCTTGCGCTATTTCCCCCATGGATATGAGACACTTACAGCTCAGTCCTTGGGAGACAGTGCAGCGGACAAGACACATGGCAGCATACTGATAGACCCTGAGTCCTGGAGACTAGAGGAGCCACAAGAAGACCCCTGCCAGCGCCGAGATGCTTCTACCACCACTAGATACACAAGACTTTGCACCCATGGGTCTGTGATTGTCCTGGCATTGTTGCATGTGCTTCGTGAGTCTGAAAAGAATTTATGGATTGGTAGAAGACATAGAAGCTAATATCAGACTTACAGACTTGGACTGGACTGGACTGGGATGCTTTCTCAATGTTCTATTCCTTTTGTATATAAACCTCTCCCTTATATGCATATGCATTTCTGTGAATTTGTTCCTCCACTCTACCCGGACTGACACAGGAGGTGAGCGCTTTCCTGCAGCACCACTAGGGACCTCTTCATTCCACTCTGATCTCAACCCCTCTCCCCATCACACACACACAGTGGTCTAGACACTTAGGCTCAATAACAAGTCTGGTCTATGGATTTTTCTAGTTGTCTTTATTTTTTATCGAAACTTCATTTTTTTTTTTTTAAATAGTAGTTCCTGGATGACGGTCAACTTGTGCAGAAGGCAGCATCCCCGTTATCTGTCTTCTTGTTGCTCCAGGATTAACACCTGGCATTTGTGGGGAGTTTTTGTTACAACGGACGGACTGACATTGATAGATGATGAGTCACTGGAGCCCAGGGTTGACATCGGGGTGCGTTCTTTGTGCTGTGCCCTGCTATAGGTTTGACAAATGCACCATGCCAATGTCATCTGTCACCTGCTACAGAGTGATACAGTCGGACCACCTTGAAGACACGCCGTGCTCCACCTACCCCACCACCCCAGAGACCACGGAGCCTTGACCTGAGTCTATTGCTGTCATGTTTTTGAACAAGAAGGAAGAAGGACATTGTAAAACTATGGTCCCCAAAGTTACACACCTCAGGGTGAGGGATGTACTTTCCAAGAAAGGTAGCCCTCTGAGTGTCTGCTTCTCCTTCTGGACAATGGGAAAGCAACAAGTTGATTGGGACCAGCTGTTCGTGGGAGTGGTGGTATTGCTGGAAGAGTCCCAATACCTCAGTAAAGATTCTAGAATGAAACAGAAAGGGGCGGTTTGCAAACACCTAAGTGGATGTACTAAGCGACGGTTAAGAAAAGGCCATGTCAGAGTGGCCCGTGTCCTTCTTTACAGAGTGACCTGCCTAGGTGGTCAGAGAAGGGGGGCTGGATGCTGGCATCTGGATTCCAAGGAGGGGCTGGTGAGGGTTCTGTGTTCTTACTGGTAGACCAGACGAGGAGCCGTGAGGTGGACGAAGAGCCGAGGGAAAGACCGGCAGTGTGGCCAGAAGCCTTATCGCTGATGGAGCAGCCTGCGGCTCAGTCTGGCCAGCTGTGGCATCCACCCCTCGCCGGTGAAGGAAGAAGAGGCCCCTGCAGAGCTGGGGACAGGGAGCTACATGATCAGAACCAGAACTCAGAGACACAGATGCATCACTCTGCCAAGACGCACAGTACCAGAGACCAATGGGACCTCTTGTACTTGTCCCAAACATGCATACTACTGAAAGCATGGAGCCCCAGGTTGTCCAGTGTGCACAGGGACGGGACGTGGGAGCAGTGTTCCAGCAGTGAGGTCATGGTAGCAGCAGTGGCCACCAAGGGGCCCTTTCCTCTGGTGCTAAGCACCTGACATGTAGGGTCTATGGCAGTGGAGGAAACAAAGTCTCTAACAGGTCACCTGGGCAAGGGGTAGTAGGGTCAGGGCGCTGAGTGTGTGCCCACTGCCTTATGCCGGGCAACACTGGGGAGAATGAGCCACTGCCGGACAAGCCCGGGCGGGGACACACTGAATTCATGTTCAGTGCCCTAGCCTTCCTCCAGCCCCATACTGCTCCAGGAACACCCAGAGCTCTGAGCAGGACAGGACGAAGGCTATGGATGCAGAATGTAGACCACAGTCCTCCATGTGCCCTGTCCAGCACAAAGCAGTCCCCAGCTCTTCCTCTGCCAGACCCACCTGCAACGTGTGTGAGGGGCTGTAGGGCAGGATAAGGTGAGTTACGGCAAAGAACTCCTTCTGCAAACCTGGACAGGGCTGGACTGGAATGAGCAGGGGAGAGGGCCAGGGAAGCCGGGAGTCCGAGAGGGCTGGAACAGAAGCAGTTGGGTCGAACATGAAGGCTTTTAAGATAGCTATTAACCATTTTACCAGTGTGTAATTCACCTATCATACAATCCAGTGGTTTGAACCTATGAGAAAGCGTTGTGAGACCATCACTGCAATCAAGTTCAGAACCTTTTCTTCTTTCTCGTCCTCGTTACGAGTGCCTCCCTTCTGTCATCACCCTTAGAAACTATTCATCCAGAGATTTCTCTGTCCGGGGCTTTCATGTAAAGAAAAACACACAAACACGAGCAAACCAACAAGAATAACAAAATAACGCCAAGGAAGTCTTCAGCCAAAAAGAAGCAGAAAACACGAAAAAACGAGCACACATTTAAAATGGGCCAAAGGGAGTGATGAGGTCTGCTTTCCGTTGTGCCCTGTTGGATCGCAAGGCTCTAGGCACCTCAAGTCCCTGGTCGGAGGGGACTCACCGGAGGTTTAATCCACACGAGGCCCCTGAAAATGGCTTTGGGGCTTCCATTGTCATCCATAGCTGAAGGCTAGCTTTCCGGAAAATCCCTCAGCAGAATCAGAATTTCCCAAAGACAGTAGTGGCTTCCCCATCCCTGAAAGTGACAGTGACTCTGTTATCCTGGAGGAGAGAAGTCAAGGCTCCCGCACAGATCAAAGGCCCTGGGCAGGGTCCCCTAATCAAGAGATGGCAGGGTCGGGACACCAACCCAGGATGCACTGGGCAGCACAGGTGAAATTTAGCCACTGCTGGACAGACCGGGCAGTCACGGGTGGACCTGACCTGGGAAGTCTGAAATGTTTTTGTCCGACTGTGGCGGCCTCAAGGAATACCTGTCTTCCTAATTCTGCCCCAAGACTCAAGTTATACCCTACTTCTTGCTGTGTCTTCCCGAATCAGTCCCATCTGATTCAGAACTCATCCCATTGGCCCTGTTCATCTACTGTAAGCTGTAGAACCAACGATGACAATCCCAACCAGTCCTAGAGGCTCTCAGCGCAGCTGGGACCCACGGCCGCGCCATGTTCGTCCCAGGAGAATAAAGCTGCCTAGTGGTTCTCGTGTTGACTTCGCAGAAGACAGCTAGCTGGGTCTGAAGTCCATGGCACTTCTGGGTAGACTAGAACCTCCAACTTTTCAGTTCAGAGTCCAGGGCTTACTCGTTTACCATTCAGAGTGTTCCTGCGGTGAAACTCCAAAACTCACCGCCACTGAGGCGATGCTCACTCATTGGCACCCTGGAGGATGGGGGACACAGCCCCACGGTGGGTTTCTGAGAGTGGGACTCTTTACGGGGAGCTGAAAGCCCCCCCTTTCCCCCACCGAGCAGCTGGTGGATTTGAACGGTAGCCGTTCCACACACAGCCCACTGTGCGACAAAGGCTTCTCCCAGCAAATGGAAGGGGAGCGGAGCAAACAGAGTGGCGTGCAATCTACCGACGTCAGGGCCAACGACGGCCCCTAAGGTGCCAGCCTGCGTCCAAAGCTCCACGATAATGCTTTGTTCAACCTACGCAACCATGACCGAGAAGCTGTTGTGTTGCTTCTCCCTCCCTGACGAAGAAAGCAGAGCACTGGGAGGGAAAGGGTGGCCCAGCTGGGGTCAGAGGTACAGTTGGCATTTGAGCCGAGCCCATGCTCTGAACCCCGACTCTGGACGGTCCTGAGGGTGGAAGGCCTTCATGGGGAGGCTGCTGAAAAGAGTGCCAACACAGCAGGGCTCCAGCAGCAGGCACAGCCCCGTCTCCCTCTGTCCTTCTCTCTGTCCACCACTGCCCCTGCCCACTCTGGCACTCACACTCTGTCTTTCAGTCTCTCTGGCTCGGTTGGTCTGTCCTCCACTCTCTCTGCCCGCACCAGGTGCTGTGTTCCTGCTCTGGTCCCTCCCCTCATATGTCCTCCTCTCTGGCCCCCCACCCCTTTCCCGTCAGCCCTGCTTCCACCCCAGAGCCCCTGGACTGGGGTTTCTGCTCTCTCTGTCTCCGGAAACTCTCACCATCAAAACATCCTTTGTCTTCATAGCCAGCCCGGGTCTCTCGCTCCATTTATGAGCCTGTGTGTGAGTGGACAGGGCAGCAGGCTGGAGGCCACTCACTGGTGACCCGTCTCTGCGATCACCTCATTATTTATCACCGGGGACGCCAGCGTTTCCATAAATTACCCCGACCCGGAGCCACCCGCGCCGGAATCAATAGTTACCTCTCGCCTAATACCCAATTATTAATAACCACTGGGGGAAGGGTGGCCAGATGTGGCCAGACGTGGCACTCTGGGCCCCTGCCTGGCAGGCGAGGGGGTGGGCCAGGAGGGAGCTAGGAGCTGAGGCCTGATTCCACCCAGGTCTGAGGGGAGACACAGAACCCCATCTCCAGGCACTTTCCTGCTGAGAGTGGGGGCACAGCCAGGCCCTCCAGTCTTCTCCTTCCCCTCAGCAGCGTGTGTTCCTCCTGGGACCCGAGAGCCAAGGGTGCTGTTGTAGCACCCTGCCCCCCACCCCGGGTGGTCACGCTTCAGGTAGATTGGCACTGCCAGGGGCAGGGTGCTGGGGAAGCTGTTTGAGTTCCATGAGAGCGACCGGGCCCCCAGGCAGCCTGCCCAGACCACAGGGAGCCTCGCAGGTGCCTGTGGAGACAGACTGGCGTCTGTAGGAGCTGATATTTGCTGGGAGAACTCGTTGGGAGAGAGCTGATATTTGCTGGGAGAGACAGATGCGAGCGCACAGGTGTGGTGGAGAGGGGCTCGAAGAGTGGCAGAACTGAGGGGGGCTGAGGCTGGGAGCTGCGTGATCGGGATCAGAACGGCTCCCCAGGTAGGCGGCATTATCAGAGGGACAAGGACAGGAGAGATGTGGTCAGAATGAAAGGGGGCACGAGTTCCAGGAGTCCCTGATCTTAGTGTGTCCTGGCACCCAGAGGCCGGCCCCCCCTTCAGATATGGACTCTTCTTGTTTCACCCAGAAGTCCAACAGGACACACACACACACACACACACACACACACACTGACCATCACAATCACCAAGTCAGACAGTAAGAAAATTGCATGGACAGGGAAACAGGCCACATACAGCTGCACACACACACATACACACGCACACACACATCCCTCGCATACACAAACCAGAACTCAACATTTTTGCACGCCACACATTCTCGTACCCACAAACACACACTTGCTCTCAGGCACGATGTCGCACACGCATCCACATGGGGCTCTCCGGTCGACTAAGGGACACAAAAGCACACAGGTAAACACAGGCACACAATCCCACGCACAGAGAACTCCAAGTACACACGTGGTTGTACAAGGCACGAGGTTTCCCACAGCCCCACCGCAGGGCCGATGCACGTGGACAGAAGGGCACACTCGCAGCCCAGCCTGCACACGCACCCTTCGGTGCACACAGGGTTACCCACCCCATGCAGCACCGCCTCAGCTCCAAGAGCCTCTTCAAGGAACACCAGCTGAGGCGCACCTTCTCTGGAGCCCAGTTGGTGCCAACACTGCCACCGTGTGGCTTTAGGGGCACACGGCGCAGTTCCAGCTGGAACAGCAGGGCAAAGAAGACGGGGACTGGGGAGAGCCAGCATCCAGGATTCATCTCCAAGCCTGGACGCCTCTTTAGCCACGTCCCAGTGAACCGGGACACCGTCCGGGGGAACCCAGGTCAGATGGTGCGGTGGCCAGAGTGAGCTGCAACTGAGGTCCGTGCAGTCCACCCTGTAGGACCAGGGCGGCTCTGGGAGCCCAGGTCTCTCTGCCCCAGGCCTGGTGTTGGTAAATGGCTGGCAGGCATCCTCCGAGCTAGGCTGGGTGCCACCTCGTTTAGACTCTTACAGAGTTCAATCCCCACCTGCGGCTCCTTGGCACATCCGTCAGATTTGAGCTCCCTTCCCTTGGTCCTTCGCCTTGGCTTTCCAGGGCCTGTTGACCTTTCGGACTCTTACAGCCCGTTTCTCAGCAGGTGTGTGCATCTCCCAGGTGTGCGTGCCGCTCCGATATTGCACACAAGAGTGATCGCAGGGGATCGACTGGGTTCTCGGGGAGCCCTGGGGGGGGGGGGTTGGGCTCCTGGCTGCAAGGTCAGCAGTGGAAACTCACCAGAAGCTCCACTGGAGAAAGAGAAGGCATTCTTCCGTCATCAGCTCCAGGCTCAGAAGCCCACAGGGGCTGATCTACCCTATTGTCCAGGGCTGCTCTGTGTCTGAATCGACTCCCCGGAAGGGAGCGCTTCGAGGGAGAGGCTCAGCGAGTTCTCTGCTGTCCCTCTTTGTCCGGCTTGCTTGCTTTCCATAAGAATTCAATCATCCATAGTTGTGTGTGTTCTAGCCCGCGCTCAGCATCATGATCAGCTAAGTTCTAGGATGTGTGTGTGTTTGTTTGTTTGTTTCGTTCCTGGATTCCTGTGCTGTTCGGGGTCTGCAGTTTGCCACCTGGAGTGTTGCTAAGACTCACTTCCCTAGAAAACCTCTGGGCAACGGGTTGACCGAGATGGCTTCCTTCTCCTTCACGCTCAGCTTCTCTGTGTAGTAAGAAGACGCCCTGTCACCGAGGGGTTTCCGACTCTAGAGGCCAGGGTAGGACTGCCCATCTAGGCTTCCAAGACTCCAACCGTTTCTCTCCCAAGGAGCAAGTCCTGACTTTGAACTGCTGATCTCAAGGTGAGCATCCCAATGCATCATCTCTTCCACCACCAGGGCTCCTTCCTCAAGAGTCATAGGCCTCCTGATAACAAGAAGTCCCGGACCTGCTGGCAGTGAGGACTATCCATGCGACCGTGGGGGAGGCGGGGAGGGGGTGGGGCATCTTGTGAGACTCGAGCAGGAGAAATCGGCGTGATCGAACCTGTTGGGGAACTGGCAAGAGTCAGCTGTCTGAGACAGGAAGATAATGGATGTCTGGTCCCTTCAATTGGGGACTCTCTTCTTTGGCCTCTCTAGGAAATGAATCTTCACGCTTCTACCCGGGTGGGGAGATGGGGGAGGGGGGACTCCCTCTGGGTAGGTAACTCTTCCTTCAACAGACTTTCAGCCAATCTGCCCGCTGGTTGTTTTGCAGCGAAGCGGAGTAGGCTCTGATTTATGACAACTTTGTGCAGCAGAACGAGACAGTGGCCCGTCCTGTGCCAGCCTCACCGGCTGTGCCAGCCTCACCGGCGGAGGGACGTCGGGGCTCATGATTCCAGGCAGCAGTCAGCCCGTCCCCTGGGCTTTCCTTAGCGCCCGCTCCCTCTCTGTTCCCAAGTCCAACGCTGAAGGCCACTTTCTCCCTCATTCCAGAAGAACCTGCAAGTTCCTCAATGTGTGGATGGAGGGTTCTGTTGGGTCTATTGCTAGGATCCTCTTCTGTGAGCCCCTTCCTCTTTCCAAATCCTTGTGTCTGTCATCTCATTATATGGGTTCTGTGCCTTCTTTTACACGTTCTCTTTCAAATCCAGACTTAAGGAACCCCTCGAGGTTCCAGGCATCCTCCGACTGTTATCTGCCCCGGGATGCTCTTTAAGTAAAGTGACCAGATTTTAACATTGGTAAAATGGGACACCATTGA
>PVJH01034232.1:0-20817 GCA_004026705.1 Nesogale talazaci | reverse complement strand
TCTAAGGAGCATTCTGGTTGTACTTTTTTCAAGGCATATTTGTTATTCTTTTGGCTGTCCCTGATATTTTCAATATTCTTTGCCAGCACCATCATTAAAATGCTCTTCATCAGTCTTCTTTATTCCATATCAAACTTTCGCATACATATGAGGCAATTGATAATACCATGGCTTGAGTCAGACTCACCTTAATCCTGAAAGTTACATGCTTGCCTTTCAGCACTTTAAAGAGGTCTTATGTAGCAGATCGACTTAATGCAATGTGTCATTCGATCTTTTCACTGCTGCTTCCATGAGCATTGTTTGCACATCCCAGCAAGATTAAATCCTCAGCAAGTTCAGCCTTGTCACCATTTATCACAATGCTACCTTCTGCTTCAGTGGAGAGGATTTGGTTTTTGTTTTTACATTCGGTTGTAATCATACTGAAGGCTGTAATCCTTGATCTTCATCAGCAAACGTTTCAAGCCCTCCTTACTTGAAGCAAGCATGATTGTGTTGTCTGTACATTGCACACCAGCTGTTAGTAAGCTCCTCTGTTCCTGATGCCACATTCTTCTACATATAATCCAGTTTCTCTGATTCTTTGCTCAGTCTACAAATTGAGTAAGCATGGTGAAAGGATAAAACCTGGACACACACCATTCCTGGTTTGAAATAAATGCACTATGCCCTTGTCCCACCACTTCTCTCTCAGCTCGTGAGTTGTGAGTTTGAGACTTGTGAGTTGCTCTGATGCTTGGATTTATGTCACCAGCATTTCACATGTCAGCAGGGGCACCCAAAGGGAATAGGTCTCAGCAAAGCTCCCAGACTAAGAACAGGCAACGAAGGAAAAATAAGCCATCCACTGTTGAGGACTTCACAACTGAAAACCTTTATCCACAGTAGTCACAGATTACTGGTGTAAAAAATTTAAAAGAACTGTAAATATTTAAATAAAAATAAAAAGCAATTGGTTCTGAAAATAGGGATCCTGCGATAAAACAAAACCCAAAGCAGTGTCCTGATTATACTTGTAGGAAAAGGAATGATAAGAGAATATCATTCTCACACAGATTTAAATAGAAACAGCAATGGTTCAGCAGTCTTATCTTCAAATGCAGAGGACAGCAGCCTTTCTCGCATCAAAGTTTTCAAAGTACTCTTCAACAGAAATGCATCTGGAAAGCATGGACATAGCCCATCAATTAAAGTCCTTTCATTATTTGATGGATTTTTCATAACTTTTATGAAACATAACATTAGGAATAATTCATCAGCTACATCTTTGCATCTTGAGTCTTGAGTCCTTTATAAGTACATGTATATATCAATATGCAACTAGTTTTATTTTATTTCTATAAATTGTGGATTGAAATGGGAAGTTTTTCCTTTTTAAAAATTATCATTAATTGGGAACCTATATATATATATATCATATTCTATAGTTCAATCACATCAAGTAGAATTTTACAATTGCTACCAAAATCAGTTTCCACATATTCTTTCTACATAGACTCTTTGACATTGACTCCCTTTTAAAGTCCCCCTACACACACACACACACACACACAACCACCACTACCACCACCGCTGCACCCCCTTTTCCTGAAACCCTTATTCTACTTGCTGTTGCTAAAACTTCATCCACCCAGGGTTTCATATACTAAACAATGGAAAAAAACTGTAACACAACTTCAAGAGGGTGACCTCCAATGACATGGCAATCCCTTGGCAATACCTATCTAGTACCTAAGAGTGGGCTAAAATTTTATTAAAGTGTTCTTTTTTTTGCCTTATTTTTCCTATTTCTGGAGCCCTGAGAGTGTAGTGGGTTACATATTGGTCTGCAAGCCACAGTCAGAAATTCAGACCCACCAGCTACTCCTCAGGGAAAGAGAAGGCCTCAGAAAGTCTAAGGGGCCGTCTGAGTCTGCCTTACAGGATCACTATGTATTGGGGTCGATGCATTCGCGTCGATGAGCTTGGGTTTCTGTTTTGATCTTGCTTATGTGTTAACTAGCCTTCTGATGTATGTGTGCTGCTCTTGGTCTCTTAGATGAGAGTCTGAAGGTTTAGGGAACATGTCACAAGGATTTCAGTGATAGAAATTATTTGACAGCCAGCCATCATGGTGTGAATTACAAGGGGCCATGTGTGTCTTGGTGAAGGAGTATGCGTGAGTCAGAAGGGTCAACAATCTTTCTCTTGCGGAGGGATCACCTAGAACAACTGGTCCAAAGTGTCTCAGTTCTTTGGGTATGCTATTGTCCTGTACATTTGGGGAATAGAAATTCCAATGAGGGATCCATAGGGTCCTTGAAGTTCTCACTGGACCCCCTAAGAAATGTGACTGGAATCCTGTGGTTGGAATTCCTGTGATCACTAGTACAGTGGGATCACCCCAAACTCTGAAGAACTCACTCTGCTCTACCAGAGTGAAAATAAGATGTCTTTTCTTATTTTAGACAGTCTGCATGCATCAACTTACCAGAAGTAGTCCTCATTTCATGTATTTTAGTCTACTGATCCTTAAGGCCATACTGCTCAAACTTCAGGTTTAAAATTTCCCATCCAAACAAACAGTTGACATGGAGTTGACTCCCACACATGTTGATCCTTATGTGTCAGAGGAGAACTGTGCATCAGGGGATTTAAATGGCTGGATTTTTGTTTTCAAGTAGATTAGCTACCCCATCTTCTAAAGCACCTATTGGTGATTAGAACCTCTAACTTTTGGGCTGCAGCCAAGCATGTTAGCTATTAGTACCAACCATGAAATCCATTGTCATCACATTGATACTTTAGTCCCAAAGAAGCCCTAAAAGCTGTTGGGTAAACGTTGAACTGAAAACTCCAAGGTTGGTGGTTCAAGTTCTCTAGACACCCACTGGGGAGAAAATGAGGCTGCCTGCTCCCATAAAGTGGACAGTCTTTTTAAAAAATATTTCTTAGTATATGAAATCTAAGATAGGCAAACCTAGAGAGAGAATAACTTTACTAATGACTTCTTGGGGGTGTGGTATAGGAGATGGGAGAGATGGGGAGTGAATAGCAATGAGTACAAGAAAAAAAGATGCTCTAAAATTGATTGTGGCAATGTTTGTGTAACCCTTCTTAATATGATTGAACCACCGAGTTGTATGACATACAGATTACGTGCCAATATAACGGTCTCACAATAATTAGATAGGTAAGTGGGAAGACGTACAGTCTTGGAAGCCCTGTGGGACAGTTATACTCTCTGATACAGGGTCACTGTCACTGCATAGGAGGCCGACAAGCCCACTCCAGTAAAGATTCCATCTCGGAAACCTACCAGGGCAGGTGTAGCCTGTCCTACAGGTCAGAATCAACTCGACAGTAATGAGCTTGGTGTTCGTTTTGAATACTGTCACTTTAAGTCAAGATCAACCACTTGACATGGGGTGAATCTGGCTGCCCAATGGTCAAGTTCTTGGCTGTTAACAAAAGGCAGGCGTTCGAAGCCGTGAACTTCTCTAAAGAAGAAACACGTGGTCATCTACTTTCCTAAAGATTGCCACCTTGGGGACTGGGGAGAGTTCTACTCTGTTTTATAGGACAGCAATAGATGTAGTCTCGGGGTGACACACCCTTCCTGGTTACATGTTGGGTTCATAACCTCAGTGTCCACAGTTGGAAACCACCAGCGGCTTCCAGGAAAAGAGATGAGACTTTCTATTTCTATAAAGAGTTACCCAGTACCCAAACCACACAGAGACAACTCTACCCTGCCCTCTAAGGGCCACTTCAACTTAATGACAGCGAGGTTGGGTTCACGTGGTGTCTATATTTGACAATACCACCAGGGGGCAGCAACGTGCAAATAACACCTCTACATCTCCGGCCTCCTCTCTGCTTGCCCAGAGTTGGGAGGATGTAGGTCTCATTCCCTATGCTCCACTCAAACGGGCAATCATGGTAATGTAATCGTTTGGGTTCTGCTCCAGAAACTGTCAGAGCTCATTCGTTTGACATGGAAATATTCTGACTGTTGACACATGCACCCAAAGCACTCATTCATGCATTTGTTCATCGAATCTTTACTCAGACCCTCCTGGGTGGTGGACACAGCATCTTGGAAGGAGACCAAGCACCCTGGCAGGCATTGGAGCGACACCACCTTTCTCAGAGAGGCGTTCCCAACCACCCGACCCAAATCCCTACCCTCTCCAGCTTTTCAATTGTCTCCAAAGCAATATATCATTTTCTTCTTCTTCTTTTTTTTTTTTTTTTTTGGTGGAATCACTGCCCTGGTGGGAGTAGGAGGCCCAGCCTTGCTCCTGGAGAGCTGCTGCTGGATTTGAACCGCCAACCCTGTGGGCCGCAGTCCTGCACTCAACCACTACGCCACCGGGGCTCAGTCCTAATTTTTTTCTTTTAAGAATCATTTTATTGGGGATTCTACTACTTTCTACTTAAACCCTTGGTATCTCCTCATTTTCCCCCTCCCTCCCTGCTCCTCTTCACTCATGAACCCTTGATAATTTATAAATTATGGTTATTTTGTCATATCAAATGTCCAATGTCTCCCTTCACCCACTTCCCTGTTGTCCGTACCCCAGGGAGGAGGTTATATATAGAACCTTGTAATCGGTTCTCCCATGTTACCCCACCTTTTCTCCACCCGTCTGGTATCGCCACTCTCACCAGTGGTCCTGAAGGGATCATCTGTTCTGGATTCACTATGTTTCTGGTTCCGATCTGTACCAGTGTACATCCTCTGCTCTAGCTGATTTACAAGGTAGAACTAGGATCATAATAGGCGGGGTGGGGTGGAAGGAGGAAGCCTCTAAGAACCAGAGTAAAGTTGTATGCTTCATCATTGCTATATCAAACCCTGACTGAATCGTCTCCTCCCCATGACCCTTATGTAAGAGAATGTCCCATTACCTACAGATGGGCTTTGGGTCCTCAATCTGTACTCCCTCTCCTTTAGAATGATATAATTTTTAGTTCTTTGCTGCCTGAAACCTGATGCCTTTGACACCTCGTGATCACAAAGACGGATGTGCTTCTTTCATGTGGGCTTTGTTGTTTCTGAAAGAGATAGCTGCTTGTTAACCTTCAAGCCTTTAAGACTCTAGACGCTGTATCTTTTGATAACTGGGCACCATCAGCTATCTTCACCACATTTGCTTATATGCACATCTGTCTTTAGCAATCATATCAGAAAGGTGGGCACACAATGATATGAATTTTTGTTCTTTGATGCCTGATAACTGATCCCATCCACCCCTCCTGGTCACACAGCTGGTGTGCTTTTTCCATGTGGTCTTTGTTGCTTCTGAACTAGAAGGCTGCTTATTTACCTTCAAGTCTTTAAGACTTCAGATGCTATATCTTTTGATAGCTAAGCTCTATCAGCTTTCCTCACCACTTTTGAAACAATGTATTTTTGATGGACCTTGCTTTTTAGAGTAGTTGTAGGCTTACGAAAATTTTTTCTTTAGTTTTTGATGAATTTTTATACCCTCCTACCCTTGAGCACAGCTGCCCCTTTGGTCAACATAGTTTGCATGTTGTGGTTCTTGTTCTTAGGTGTCGTCCAGTCTAATCAGACTTAGGCACAACAGAACAAAGCTGCAGTCACTGTGTCAAGCCACCTTCTGCAGGATCTTCTGCTCTCTTCGTGATCCTCTGCCTTACTGAGTATGATAGCCTTCTCCAAGGACATCTGTGGAGAGCAAAGATGCCAGAATTGTAAGATAGAATTTCCCTATGTTATTGGTAGATGCTTTCAAGTTGGCTCCCATCCATAGAGACTTTTTAATATAAAAAGTGAAGCACTGCCTTTGATGACATATTAGTTTTAATTGATACACTACTGTGAATACATTATTGTTATCTAAATTCCATCAGGGTTCATAGTTCTATAGGTTTTAACAATGCACATTGTCCAATATTTAGTATCATATAAAATAGTGCCACTGTCTCCCTCTACCCCCCAAATCATCTATTTTTATCTACTCACTACCTCAGCTCATCCCAGTGGTCACTCGGCTGACCTCCTGGCTACCACCGATCTCTTGATTATAGTTTGCCCTTTTATGGTATGTCATTACTTGCAATCACACTGCCCATCATAGACTGGCCTCTTCCCCTTAGCAGCATGCACTTAATTGTGCTGCGTGTCTTTCCATAGCTTAGCGACTCACTTGTTTTAATCACTGGTTAGTTAACAGTGCTATTTGGAGGTGCTGTGGTTGCTTTATCCAATCACCTCTTGCTTCCGGTTCAACTTTTACTTCCGGCTGATCTTACATGCTGTGTTCTCTGCTAGAGAGTGAATTCCTCAAAAACAGGGGTGCACCCATCCTGTGGACCAGTGGACCTGCAGGGTAAGTACATGGCGTGTGTGCTGTAGGGGGTTAAAGAAGGGGTTAGGCACTCACGGCCTGCATTTCAAAACTATCAGTTCCTCTAAGGTAGAAGGACAAGGCCTTGAGACACTGTCTTGGAACATGCACAGGGACAGGTCTGCCCAGTTCTACTGGGTCTCTATGAGCCAAACTTGACCTAAGGGCAGTGGAAAGGAAGGACATACTGGTGTAGCTCCAGCCACTGGTATGGCGTCTGTATATGAGCACAGCACGGAGTCAATAGATATGTGGTGAGTAGGTGTTCTAGTTTCCTAGACCATAAAATCCCAGCATGCATGGCTTTCAAGAACACAAATTATTTTCTCTCCATTCTGGGGGATACGAATCCAAATCCATGCTGTCCCAGTAGTGGTTCAGGGAAAGAAGGCATCTGGTAGCCCTGGGAAATACTTAGTGTTCCTCAACATGCAACTCTGTCATTCTTACATACCGTGCCAATGGCAACAGGCATTGGATTCAACTCCATAGCAAATGGTTAAACTAAGCGTCCAGCTGGTGCACTACCCAGACCTAGCCACAGAGGGGAGCCATTGCCATCTCTAAACCAAGGGGCAGGAGGAGGGTGTGTTAATTCCAGGAAAGCCACAGTGACATTTGACAGACATTGGCCGGCAGAGTGTCAGGGCTGCCATCTACCTGGGCAGAGCCAGAAGCATGGAAATGTCTTTTCTCTCCTGCTGCCCTGCCTCCTCTTGCCTCCACTTCCCACTGCAAAGAATCTAATCAGAAGGCTGAAGTTAGGTGAGCCCAAGGAAACAATGAAAGTCAGCCTTCCAGGCCAGGAGCAGGGGAGGGGTGGGGGAGCCACTTGCCGAGCACCATGTTCAGCTCTGAATGTGTCAGAGTGAAACAGGGGGGTCCTTGTTATGGGTTGAATTGCATCCCCTCAAAGTCTGTGTGGTGAATCCTAACCTTCCTATCCTATGGGTGTATTCGTATTTAGGATCAAGATTTCCTTAGTGATGTTCTTTAGGTCACTTATGCTATCGTGTGATTTAGGTGTCTGAAACCTGATCCACCTGAGAGATATGAAAAGAGCAGATTAGACCCAGAAGCAAAATTGTGGAGGAAGATAGGACAGGAGAGTCCCCAGAAACAAAACGAAGGAGTTTCTGTCTCCCAGAGCTCATGGGGAGAGGGTGCTCTAAATTCAGAATTCCAGCTTCTACTCTGAGAAAACCAGCTGCCACCCTCCACCCCTTCGTGGTATTCCTGTCGCAGCAGCAGCAGAGAAGGAAGACAGCCCTTGATTTCATGTAACTCACAGGGTGGTGGGGGAGAAAGAAAACAAGCACAATCACCATGAGTGTATGGTTGTCACCTTTGTTAAGTGACATGGGGAAAGACAGAGGCCTGTGACAGGTCAAAAACAGGACCAATGCTGGGCTGGAGACAGAAAGAAGCACAACTAAGGAAGACAAACATCTTTCCCTTGTGAGGATTCTCCACCAACCCAGGAACCAAGGAGAGGCCAGGCTGCTCGAAGCAATCAATCTGACCCTGGCCAGAGAATAGTGAGAGGAAACCACAACAGGGCAAGACAGAAGCAGATGCTGATCAAAAACTCTGATGGTTCTGTTTCTGCTTTCTGCAGAATGCCCAACACCCCATCCCTCATCCTGGGATACCATTCTGTCACCCAAACTCCCAGGTTCTTGCTTCTCAGGATGATACTTCTGGTCTTGCTTCCCTCGCTGTACGAGTTTGCTCTCTGCTTCGCCTCCACACCACCCTGTCACTAGCTGAGAGAGAGCCTGTTTCCAACTGTTCATCCTTGGGGCCAGAGGTCATTAGGTCTGGGCAACACCTCTCTGTGAGATAAGCAAGGTCCTCTCTTCTGACCCACTTCCAAAGTCTATCTCTGTCCCACTATCCGTGTCCCACTAGCATATCAAAGAAACCCCGCTTCCTAAATAGGATCCCATCCATAAGTAGGGAGCATTAACATCCCAGCTCATTTTGAGAAGGACATAAATAAATCCATAATAGACGCAAGCAGAACCATGGAAAATCTGAAGAACAGCCTGCCAGGAGATTTCAAAAAGATTTTTTATTGGCACTCATACAACTCATTTCACAATCCATACATGTATCCAGTGTGTCAGACACATTTGTACATATGCTGCCATCTCTGTTTTCAAAACATGCTTCCTCCCCTTCCCCCCCCCGCCATCATGACCCTAACTCTATCTTACATATCTGCGTAGATCAGAGCATATACATGGGTATAGATATGACTGGAAGCACAGGGAATAGAGGACAGATAAACTCCTTGAGACCGATTATGAGTGTAGCCATACCAGGACAGGATGGGGAAGGTTGGGGGGAAAAGGAGGAACCTACCACAATGATCAATCTATAACCCCCTCCCAGGAAGATGGACAACAGACAAGGGGGTAAAGAGAGACAATGGACAGTGAAAGACAGAATAATTTATAAATTATCAAGAGTTCATGAGGGAGAGAGGAAGAAGGAGGGAGGGAAAAAATGAGCTGATACCAAGGACTCGAGTGGAAAGAAAATGCTTTCAAAATGATTTAGGGTCATATTTAGTGAACGCGGAGCTGACCAGTGACATCAAAGGCTTTCTCAACCTTGGTTCCCCTGGAGGTTTATAAGCAGGACAAAGCTGCTATAGACAAACCAAGCTCTGGAAGGGGGTCAGAAGAAAGGACCTTGCTCTTCCCTGCTCCTATGAAACTAACCCATGCCTAGTTTCATAGGAGCAGAGAACCCCTTTCTTTCTTTTTAGGACTTTGTGTCTTTTCTTTGGTTGAATTCTATGGGGGCTTAGTTAAGCCCAGATAACAATGCATATAAATCAGCTTGTATCCAGCACCAACCTCATTCATTTGTCTGAAGACCCAGAGGAAAAGGTAAGGAGTTGCATCACCTTTCTTTCCCATAAACTTCCCTGATCTTGAAGAGCTGACACCCTGTCCAGTTTCTTCACCGCAATCTCCTCCACTCCTAGCCCAGAGATAGACATTTGGAAAAATTCCCCCGATAGGTGTGATTTTTGAGAACGCCTGGGTTTTTCTAAAACTTTTGATGTTCACGGACTTGAGTTAGAACCCAAGGAACAGGGAAACCAGAGGTTTCTGAAACAGGACCTAGCGAAGGTACAAGTTGTCCTTAGAAAATGGTCTCTGGCTTACAAGGATACTTTAAACGGTGTGATGCAAGGGCTTAGTGTGGCAGTCAATAATCTGGTGTCAATTTCAGGATTGGAAGTGTAGGGGTGGAGTCTAGCCTGTCCATCTGGAGGTAGCCAAAGAGAACTCTGTGTGGACATGGCTTTCTCCTGAGAATTCTGGGAAATCTGGCAATATTTCCCCCTTGGAGATGAGAGACTTATGACTCAGTTCCTTGGAGACACTCCACTGACAAGATACAATGCTCCCTGTGAGACATCCTGGAAGAGAAGTCACATGGGTTTACACAGATGGAACCAGACCTGGGAAGCCAGGAAAAGCCACGCAGAGACTCCTGCCAATGTTGAGATGCTCAAGAAGCCATGGAGGGGCCCTTGCCAGTGCTGAGATGCTTCTACTACCACTGGATACACAAGACTCTGCACCCATTGCTTGTGCCTCGTGAATCTGAAGAAGACTTTAAAGACTGGTATTGGACATAGGGTCTAATATCAGACTTGTGGACTTGGACTGGACTGGGTTGGGATGCTTTCTCAATGTTCCATTCCTCTTGTATGTAAATCTTTCCCTTATATACAGAACGAATACAATTAGTCTCCATTCTGAAAGAGTCTGAATGATTCCTGTGTGTCACACCCTGGGAAAAATCAGAGAACTCAAGTAAGCAAGTTGCTGAGCACATGATGTGGCCCATTTTCTCAGAGAAAATGATTAGTCGCTCAAAGGCTACACACACACACACACACACACACGTGCATGCACATTTGTGGGTCTGAAGTATAGTTTTTCATAATCTCACATTAAATTAATCTCTTATAAATCCACTAGAGCTTGCAAAAGAAAACCTCTCAAAATCAAAGAACTTTAAAGATAGAGATCCAACAGAATGCTAATGAAATCCAACTGGATGCTAATCTCTGTTGAGGTTATGTGCCAAGTTCTCACTCAGATGTCCCTGGGGAAGGGCATCATGTTTGGTAAAGTAGAGTGGTGACAATAGAAAGGGACCCCCTTCAGGAGATGGATGGGCCCAGTGGCTGCATCAATGGGCTCAGGGCTCAGGACAATGATGAGGGCCATGTACTGCTGTCTTCTAGTGTGCACAGGGTCGCTGAGTCACCTAACGTCAACAGCATGTTCTTACTTTTAAATTGCTTCTGTTTTTATATGCTTTTGTGATGCCAACCAGACATTCATGAGGCATGAAACTGGGATGGGAGAACCTGCCTGAAAAACCACATGCTTTGGGAAATGAATGTTCGAAGAAGGGAAGGCTTGGAAATGGGAGACTGGATGGTGAATTCAGGAGTGAGATCTCTCTGAAGCCTGGGGCATATGAGATGCCTTAGAGACCAAAAACCACTGCACCACCAGGGAAAAGACAAGAGAAACCTTGGGGGGAGCCTGGTGACTTGGATGAAGGACTCTCAGGGACATGTCTCTCCTGCTACTCATTGGATATGAGAGTAATTGTGAGGCTGGCACAGGGGCGGGCAATGTGTTCTTCTATGGGTCAAACGGTGGGTCTGAGTCAGAACTGGCTGGGCAGCATCTGCTAACTCCTCACTCCTGCCCCCCAATCCCATCACCTTACATCAAGTCCCCTCTGACTCTACGGAGACCTGGATCTGGAGGGGTGATCAGGTCACTGTTTCAGAAGAAGGGACCAGGTCACCTCTGGGTAAGCTCAAACTCCTAGTCCTTCACTTGACACCCCCAGGGACTCCTTGTGCATAGCATCCAAGGGAGATCCAGCTTTACATTGTGAAATGGGATGGCCTCTTCTGGATCCTATTTAGGGTTGAGCTGTGTCCCCTCTAAAGCTATATTGAAGTCCTAACACCTGCACCTACAAATACACCCCAAATTGGGGAAAGGGTTTTTTTTTCACAGAAGGTGTTAGTAGGACAGAGACTGGGACTTCAGTTCCAAACCATGACAAAAAAGTGCATTTCATCATAAAATAAAACATGATTTTTTTTGTTTTCTCATGGCTTATAAAAGTTATGTAAGCACAAGGGTTCATGAGAGAGGGGGAACAAGAAGGGAGGGGGGAAATGAGGAGCTAATACCAAGGGCTTCAGTTGAAAGAAAATGTTTTGAGAAAGATGATAGCAACAAATGTACAAGTGTGCTTGCATATAATGGATGGATGGATGGATGGATTGTGATCACGGCTGAATGAATACCCAATAAAATAATAAAATAACAAAAAGAACAAGTTATGTAAACAATGTGTCTGAAGCAATGGATGAATAGATGGACTGTGATAAGAGTTGTACGAACCCCCAATAAAATGATAAAAGAAAAAGTTATGTAGACAATTGGACAGGAGGAAGGAATGACTCATTCAACGGACAGCATATCATGGTTGAAACACACAACATTCCTCTAGTTCTTTAATGTTTCCTCCCCACCACACCCCCACCATTATGACCCCAGCTCAACCATACAAACCGGGCTAGGCTGGAGCATGTACACTGATAGAGATAAGAACTCTCCACACATGGAGTCCAGGGCAGATAACCTGGTAATGGGTGTAGCGATACCATGTGGGCCGGGGAGAGGTAGGGAGGGAGAAGATGGGAACTGACTACAATGATCAAGGAAATGCCAACCTCGCCCCCTCCCCCCAGGGATGAACAACAGAAATGTAGGCGTAGGAGACAGTAGACAGTTTGAAATATGAAAATAAAAATAATTTATGATTTATCAGGGGTTCATGAGGGTGGGAGGACGAGGGAGGAAGGAAACACAGAGAAGCTGATAAATATTTTGAATGTGATGATGGCAACATATGTACCGTGTTTGAAATAATTGATGCATGGATTGTTATAGAGTGGTAAGAGCCTGCAATAAAATGATTTACTAATAAAAAACATTGTGCCTACAGTACACTGTGGTCTATCCCTGCTATAGAAAATTTCTGAAATATTTTGAGAATGTCAAAATGTGATTCAGAGAAATTAAGGGAGCACACACAGTTGTTGTTTTAATGCCATTTATAGTCTTGCTTGAGGCAAAATTGTCAGAAACCTTCAAATTGCTTTAAAAGGGGGGGAGGTAATAATACAGTATAGGCAAAGTACAATCAAGGGGAGTACACTAAAGCAAGGTGTGCCACTGAGGGGTATCTTATAAAAGCGGGTACCAGATAGGGTCACGCACATAGGGGAGGCACCAGGAGAGAACCTAGCTACAAGGCAGCCAAGGCCAAGACATCCTGGGCCTACCTGAAAGTGGAAGAGCCCCGGGAGTCTCCGGTTCTCTAGCCAATGGAATTCAAACTTCGGACTGAGTCGCGCCTCCAGAGAAGTGAAAAAAGTAAATGCCGGTTCCCCAAAACTCCCCACCTCATGGCAGCCCGAAGAGAGGAAGACGGTCATTCCTCAGATGGAGTGGAGCCAGGGAGATCACGTGCGGGGGAGACCCACCGCAGTATCTCCTGTGGGGGAGCTTCTGCCATGAGTGGCAGGGAGTTGCTTCTACATAGCTGTACATGTCAGCTAGGTTTCTCCAATGCATGCTTTCCTGGTAGTATTAAAAAAATAAATAAATAAACCAAGGGTTGCATAATCTGTTTTGAAGAAAGAGCTGATGCCAGAGGCAGTGGACCATTGAGGCCAGCAGCATCTGCAGGGTCCAGATTAATCTTTCCATGACAACGTGTCCCGGGTGGACGCAGCCCAGATGTGCCCTGTCATCTTTGGGTTGGAAGGAATCTCATTACCACCAGAAGTAGTTGGCTCCTGTGACGCCGTTTTATTTATTGCACGGATTACTGGAAGGGGAGAAGAAGGAAGAAAAGACTGGGGCGGCGGGGCGGAGGGGAGGGGAGAGGGTTAAAAAAAGAAGCAATCGCCGCCAAGATCTCTGGGTGACTTTCCAGCAAAGAGCTATGACCTGACACTAGTTCACAGTGGTTTTCTACATGTCAGTCCCAGAATCATTAAGACCAGGTGCCTTTCATTTGGAAAGAGGTACCCTTTCTAAGGTCCTCACCTGAGAGAAACCTCTGACTCCCACACCCATAGCCAAGGCTGAAGTTACAGAGTATTCTGTACGCATTTCTAACGGATAGGTGTTGGTTGTCTCCCAATCCGTGGGACCAAATGGGGCCACTTGCTACTGGTAAGATCTGCTTTAGTTCTGGAAAGGGGAGTGGCATTCACAGATGATGGAAGAGAAAGAAGCCCTCTTCTGAGCAGCGGGAATTATTTTACCCAGGCTATCCCCAAAGGCATTCCTTATTTATTCTTACTTCTATCTCAAGAGTGCAACTGTTCCAACCTGGGTGAGGAGATATTTCAGTTGTCGGACCCCTGGGACGGCTTGAAGGGTACATGCCTAGATTAGGCCTGGATTCATCAAGGATGTTATCTGGAAAGCTACTTGCTCCTTTCTCTGGAAACCCAGAGCTTCCCTGAGTCAGCTTAGCCTCTTCTTAAAGGAGAGCGTTTTAGAATGAGCCTAAGTTCAGGCACACTGGTGGTGTAGTGGCTACACATTAGGCCGCTAATTACAAAGTCAGCAATTCAAAACCACCCCTTTGGAGAAAGAGGAGGCTTTCCTTTCCCTTAAGCAATGACAGCCTCAGAGTGACAGTCTCAGAAATCCTCAAGGGCTAGCTCTGCCCTGTCCTACAGGGCCCCTGTGAGGGGGCATCTGCTTAAGGGTGTTGAGAAGTTCAGGAAAAGAGAGACAGGTTCTAGGGCATTCTTCAAGCCCTTGACCCAATCACAGGAAGTCTTTGAACTTCCTAGTTGTTAAAACCATGAACGCTATACATATATGTGTGTGTGTGTGTGTGTGTGTGTGTGTGTGTTTAATACAAGTGTTCTGGGTTGACTTTGAGAAAGGAAGGGAAATGTTACAAATGAAAGTCCTGAGTATATGCCTTCTTCTGAGACAGGCTCACACTTGATTAAAGCAGAACAAAAACAAATGAACTACAACCAAAACACTTCTTGGGATTCAGAATAGCACATGGCCCAGAATGGGGTCCAAATTTAATTCCAGGTGTCTTATTATAGGGTGCTGCTAGAAGAGGAAAAACTAGAAGTGAGTACGATTTACTTTATGTAAATTTTCTTTCCATAAACTTGGGTACCAAAAAGACTGCTAGGGAATCTTCCAGACCAAGTCACCTGTCTGAGGAGTGCCGTCTCTCTGTGAAACTCTGCTTGCCCTGGTCTGCTGACAATCCCCAGTACAGGCAACGGTCTTTGCCATACCACAACTCAAGGACGTTGGTCTTCACTGGTTTTCCTCTTTCACTGTCTGTCTTTCTCAGACGTCTTTGCCATACCACAACTCAAGGACGTCGGTCTTCACTGGTTTTCCTCTTTCACTGTCTGTCTTTCTCAGAAGTGGATGCCAAAGCCCAACAGCTGGGCCCTTACCAGAGTACAAGCTCCGTGTTCGGGGCCTTCAAGAAGATGAGGAACAGACATCTGACTTTGATTTTCAGTGTTTTCTTCCCCACATAACCAAATATGCACTGCCAAACAATTCCTGACCTTCAGTTAACCCTGTGAGTGGTCCCTTTCACTGTCTTTCATCTTTACATTTCTGATGGAAGCCAGGCTTACTGCATTTCAATTCCCAAAGATGTCATGCCAGCCTCTAGGTGGAGAGCACCTAGTGGCCTGAGATTAGCTGTTGACAGTGAATAGGAGACGGCAGGGTTCAGCCATGCATGTGAACAGTTGCCATTGGCTGGTCATCGATCCTTTTTTTTTTAAACTTAAATTACAGTTTTATTGCTGTTTTTTGATCAGGCATTACTTAATATTTTTTCATTAGTCATTTAAAACTCTTCTAACAGTCTAGGGTTTGCTTGTGTTTTCTTTGGTTCCTTAATTTTTTTTTTTTACTAAATACTTTTTGGGGGGCTCTTATCATGATCCTCTCATCTCTCATCATGATCCATGCGTTCACCCTTTGTGTCAAGCATATTTGCACCTATGCTGCCATCATAATTTTTAAAGCATTCTCTTTTCACTTGAGCAGGCCTGATAATAGCTCCTCGCTCCTTTCCCTTTCCTCCCTGCCCATCTGCTCTCATGAACCACTGATACATTATGGATTACTATTTTCATATTTTACATTGTCCTCTGCCACCTCTCACCCACTTTTTCATTGTTTGTCCGCCTGGGAGGGGGATCTAGGTTGATCCTTGTGATTGATTCTCTTTTTCTGCTCCCACCCTCCACTAATCCTCCTGGTATCTCTAATTTCCTTGTTGGCCCTGAAGGGGCTATCTATCCTGAATTCACTGTGTTTTGGGCGTTTATCCATATCAGTGTGCATGTTCTGGTCTAATCCAATTTATAAGGTAGAATTGGGGTCATGATAGTGGGGGAAAGAAAGTACCAAAGAGCTAGAGGAAATTTGTCTTTCATAGGTGCAATACAACATCCTGACTGGCTCATCTCTTCCCTACAACCTCTGTGAGGGAATGCCCAATTGTCTACAGATGGGTATGGCGTCTCGACTCCATAGCCCCCACCCCATTCACATTGGATATGATTTTGTTTTGGATCTTAGATACCTGATACCTGAACCCCTCAACACTTAATGATCACACAGGCTGGTGTGCTTCCTCCATGTGGGCTTTGTTGTTCCTCAGCTAGATGGCCGCTTGTTTGTCTTGAAACCTTTAAGACCCCAGATGCTATCACGATCAGTACATACATCAATTGTATGCAGACCACATTTGTACATTTCTTGCCATCATCATTCTAGAAGCATCCTACTTCTCCTTAGGTCGCTGGTATCAGCATCCCATATTATTCTCCTCCCTCCCTACTCCCCTCCATCACGAACCCTTAATAATTTACAAGTCGTCATTATTTTGTCATCATATACTGTCTGATGTGTCGCTTTACCACTTTCCTGTTGTCCATACTTCAGGAAGGAGGTTATATGTAGATCCCTGAAATTGGTTCCACCTTCCCTCCACTCTCCTGGTATTACCACTTTCACCACTGGTTCTAAAGGGATCACCTGTCCTGAATTCCCCATGTTTCGAGCTCCTATCCTTATCAGTGTGCATCCCCTGGTCTAGCTGGATTCATGAGGTAGAATTGGAATCATGATGGTGGGAGGAAGCATTTAAGAACTGGAGGAAAATTGCCTATGTCATTGTTGCTTTGCTGTTCCTTGACTGGCTCATCTTCTGCAACCTCTCTGTAAGGGGATGTCCCTTCATCTATGTTGGGCTTTGGGTACTCAATCTGTTCTGTTCTCCCCCTCATTTAGAGTGATATGATTTTTAGTTCTTTGATGCCTGATACCTGATCTCTTCAACACCTTGTGATCACAGAGGCTGGTGTACTTCTTTCATGTGGGCTTTGCTGCTTCTTATTAGATGGCCACTTGTTTATTTTAAGCTTTTAAGACCCCAGACGTTAAATCTTTTGATAGCTGGGCACCATCAGCTTACTTCACCACATTTGCATGTGGGCTTTGCTGCTTCTAAGTTAGATGGCTGCTTGCTTACTTTGAAGCCATTAAGATTCCAGGTGCTAAACCTTAATTCTTAACATATATACATATATATAGTCCTATTCCCCTCTTGTGTTATATATATACATATACACACATATATTTACATATGCATCTGCCTGTATTTAGACCCCTATAAATGTCCTTTGCCTCCTGGTTCTTTCCTCTATTTCCTTTGATTTTCCTCCTGTCCCACCATTATGTTCACCCTTCACTTGGGTTTAGTAATTCCTCACTGCTACATTGCCCTTGATTAAGCCCCTCTAGACATCTTCCACTGTTCTCTCCATGATTTTAGCTCGTTTCTTGTCCCCTTGTCCCTGAGTTGGTTTCCCACCACCACTACCCATCATTTCTCCCAACTCCCCTTCTCCAATATCACCCTGAAACCATCTGTGTTAGTCTGGGTAAACTAGAGGAACGAATACATAGACACGCATATGAATATAAGGAAAGGGTTTATATACAAAAGGTATGGAACACTGAGAAAGCATCCCAACCCAGTCCAGTCAAAGTCATAAGTTCAACATTAGTCCATACGCCTGATACCAGTCTATAATGTCTCCTTCCAACTCATGAAGTCACAGATCAGTGGGTGCAGAATCCTGGCGCTGGCAGGGGTCTCCCCATGGCTCCTTGCTTCCAGGGCTCAGGGTTCATCAACAGCTTCCAGTGGTGGCAGAAGCATCTCATTGCTGGCAGGGGTCTCCACATGGCCTCTCCAGCTTCAGAGGTCTGACTCCATCAGGGCAAAGCTGTGTGGCTTCTCTGGCTCCTCAAACGCTGCCATCTTGTCTTATCCATGATTAATCGTCTCTCTAAGATCAACTTCCAACAACCTGGGAGATAGCTTCTCATCTCCACGAGGGAAATATTGCAAGATTTCCCAGAAGTCTCAGGAGAAAGCCATGCCCACATGGAGACCTCATTGACTACTACATGGCTATCTCCAGATTAACAGGCTAGACTCCACCCCTACATCTCAATCATGAAATTAACATAAGTACATGACCGCCACACTATCAGTCCCTTTCTTTTCATCTCCAAATTGTTTATCCTGCCTACCTTATTTAGCTAGATATGC
Organism: Nesogale talazaci; assembly: GCA_004026705.1. Classification (NCBI taxonomy): domain Eukaryota; kingdom Metazoa; phylum Chordata; class Mammalia; order Afrosoricida; family Tenrecidae; genus Nesogale; species Nesogale talazaci. The sequence goes on along the minus strand of PVJH01034232.1, from coordinate 2,683 downwards.
AGAGATGGTACTAAGTACAAAATCCAGGCAAAGCCAAATGAAACAACAGAGGAAGTCAAAACCGTCAAAAAACAAACACAAAATAACAATAACAAAAAGAAAGTCACTGACAAAAATAATTCAAGGTCTGTTTGTTGGCCTTTATGAGTCTTTGCAGTTGAGTCTGATGGGGTGCCACACTCTGTCTCTAAAGTCTATTTTTGGTATTCCCTGCGGGTTTCATCACTCTGCTCCCCCTACTGCTCTGCTGCATGTACTCAGTGACTCACCCCAGCATGATGGGCCCAGATTGTATACTATTCCCACACTGCGTCTTCAGTGCTGTCCCCCGTGGCATCATGGTTCAGTGAGGGACACTGTGCCTGGTGGTGGGACCAGCCCTACGGTCCTCCCCATGTGTTGTCTGCTCCAAGCAGAAACATCGTCCTCGGGGAGTTGGAAGGCCAGGATGTCCTATCCTCCCTCTCCAGCCCATTGTGCTTCTCCTGTGTGCTCTAATTGAGCGCACTCCTTTCCCCAAAATGCAGCCCCAATGCTTTCCTATGGAGTAAATTCTTCTGTGGGAGTGAAGGTCCATATAGTTAAGATTGGGGTCAATCCCGCAGACCTCTCTATTGGTTCCCTGGTACATGCCAGTATGTTGCACACATGTCTTGACACATCAGTTAGAAGTCTGGTCTCTTTCTCCCTCTCCTATGAGGATATAATCCCCTTGGGTGGATTAGTGCCCTGCCCCCCCCGCCCCACTCATGTATTTATTCTCTTTCTTTCCCTCTCCTATTTAGTTGGCTGTTGTGTGTACCCCTGGATTGGGTGTGGCTCCTGCCATAGAAGCTGGGCCTCATGCCAGGTATGTATGTATATTGTAGCTTTTCTCCTATGTCCCATTTTTTAAAAGCTTACCTTAGTGGGCTCATATTGTACTTGTCCTTTTGTGCTTGGCTTACTTCATTTGGAATTGATTTTCTCCAGTTCTCCCCATGTGGCAATGTGCTTCATGCATTCATCACTGCTTTTTAGGGATGCACAGTACTCCGTTGTATGTATATACCACAGTTTTTTTTATTCATTCATCAGTTGATGTAAATTTGGGTTGTTTCCAACTCCTCACAATTGTGAACTGTGCAGCAATGACCATTGGAGCACAGATGTCTGGCCATGGTTTGTTTCTTGCCTCTTCTGGATATAGGCTTGGTAGGGAGATTAGTGAGTCCGATGGTGGCTCAATTTCCATCTGTATTTCACAAAGTTGATTACCGGTGTGTACCGACAGGTCCACCAGCAGTGGATGAGAGTTCCTATCTCCCACAGCACCTCTAACACTTGTTACTTTCTGGTTTTTTGAATTTAGGGTATCATTGAGGGTGTTAGGTGCTATCTCATGGTTCTTTTAATTTTCATGTCTCTTATTCCTATGATCTTCTATTCTAACCTGCTGACAGCAAGCTGTTTGCTTTCATCCTAAATTCAGTATGATCTCCCTAGAGAATGACTGCTTCAAATAAACCTTATGCTCCAATGCCTTTGACTTTGGGGTTAGTCTGAACATGGTGGGCCACTTTATCTCAGATAGGAAGGTAGTCTTGGAAGAGTGCATTCAAATGATTCAACACATTTGGATCCAATGCCTAGTTCTGTATCATGTGACGGGTGAAGTTTAAAATTCATGTCCAGTTGTTGGTAGGTCATGCTATAACAAGGTCCACTACCACTACCACCAAGACAAAGCAAACAACTGTCCAACTCATGCTGACTTGCACAAGATAATAGACTAAAATGGCTCTGCAGGGTTTCCTGGGCTGCAATACAGAGGCTTCCGGCCTTTTCCTTTTTGGATACTAGGGGAATTTTGGTAGAACCCAGAGGTCTTCCTATGTCACATTGTGGGACCAATGCACGACCTTTTTCTGAAGTTCCTGGAAATATGGGAATTACTCTGAAACCAAATGGGGTTTACCCTCTGAATTTTTAGTACCTGTGCTGCCTAAGCCTGCTAGGGATGATGGGAAATTTCATTCCAGAAGACAGAAAGGAGTTTTTATTGAATGCAGGCATTTCCAGAACTTCTGTGACATCTAGGGGGAGTGTCTTAGGAAGCTCCTTTCCATGTGTGTCTGGGAGAAGATAGCATCAGCTCAACCAGGTACCACAGTTGTTGTTAGGTGCCATTCAGTTAGTGCTGCCTAAAGCAATCCTGTGCTCCACAGAGCAGAACATTACTCAGTCCTGCACCGTCCTCACAACTCCTCTTAGGTGGGAGGCCAGTGCTTTAACCATTTGATGCCTATCAAGTCCTCTGCCTTCTGCAAGCAAGTCACGCTATTTGTATACGAAAGGCTGTTCATGAGTCTTGAAATCCTGATAACACCTTCTTCTTCATTTTGTCCAGCATCTCAGGTGATTTGCTCAGGGTGTGGATTGGACAAACAAGGTAAAATCCATGGTGGGATTCAATAATTTAACCACCGGTTTGCTGCCCTCATGACCACCACATGCCCTCAGTATAAAAAGATATGTGCAAAAGGGGAAGTTAGAAATTCATCCAGCTAATACTTGAATAAGAACAAGGAAAGAGATCATGTTACAATAAAACTAGATTGTGTATAAAATGAATTTTATATTTATGAAAAATGTTAAATAATACCTGTCAGAAAACAATGAAACTTATTTAAGATATACCCAC
>PVJH01034231.1:0-20836 GCA_004026705.1 Nesogale talazaci | reverse complement strand
ATGGCCATACCCAGCCCAATTCCTAAGGATCCCGATGCCAGACCGGCACAGGACTTCTTACCCATAATGACAGAATAACGCAGTGGGTTGCAGATGGCCACATAGCGGTCATAGCCCATGGCTGTGAGCAGGAAGCAGTTGTTGATGCCAAAAGTGAGATAGAAGAAGAGCTGCGTGGCACAGCCTTGAATGGAAATATACTCATATGGACTCAAGAGACCAAACAGCATTCTTGGAATGATGGTCACTGTGTAGCAGGTCTCAGAGATGGACAGCATGCTCAAGAAAAAGTACATGGGAGTATGAAGGTGACGATCTAGGCGAATGATGGTCACAATGATAACATTGCCAGAGAGGGTCAGTAGGTACAATGTTAGAAAGACAACAAAGAACAGAAGCCTGTGCTGCCACCCAAAGCTGGAGAAACCTTCAAAGAGGAACTCAGTCACAGCAGTGGAGTTTGGCCTTGGCACTGAGGAAGGTCTTGACCTGAAAGAGCTGGACAGTAGAAAAGAAAAAATGATGAATCAACAATGAAACAGAAAAAAACAATAAATTTAAAAAAAGAAATAAGAACAATGAAACAGAGTAACCTGAACAATGTTTCAAAGTGACCAGGACATCAGCATAGAAGGTCTCTATCCTTTGAGCAATTTCTTATTGCTCAGAAGTTGGGCAATTGCTCAGTTTTCACCTCTATCTGACATTTATGTTGTTATAAAAGTGCTACTCTAGAATCTTAGATAGAAGACAGAGATAGACACTGGAGGCAAAGTAAGATAAACAGAAAGATAATAGAAATAGCTACCTGGCCATTGAAGAACTGTTCCAGGTCAAGGAAGAGGCCGGTGATATAGCAAATGTGCCCAGCTCTAGAGATCCTCTTCAAGTAGAACCTCAAGGACTCTATGAAGAACAAAGACCTATTGAAAAGTAAAAACATATGAGCCTAATGTTCATTCAATATTGTCAATACCAGATGCTCAGTTAAGTATCCCACAAAGGCTCCTTCCAGGTTAACCCTTAAGATCTGGACCCTATTTCCTAAGTTTCCCCTATAATCATAAAATACTAAAATGGTAATACTTTTAATGGATTACTTTCTGCCTATAAGGCCCTTTACCCAATATCCTCTATGATGATCTAAAATTGCTTGATAAGACATGGTGGATGATCATTCATCCTAGGTCCTTTTAAAATTCTGGCCAATACAGGAAATGAATTAAATTTATCTGAAATTGTCCACTAAAGAAGGAAATATATTTTCCTAATATGAGAGAAAAATCAAGATCTATTTAATCAAACAAGGGTCATATGCTTTTTTAATTTTTTAAAGAAATCAAACATCAATTGTGAATATCCCAGGCTTAGCTGGGAATAAAAATGAGCTCATTCTCCTTCTGTTTACCATATGCCATGTGAGCACAACACGGAAAACTGAACTGGGACAGATTGAAGCGTCACCTGTATCTACCATTTGATTCTTTTGCCTCAATTTAGAAAGCTGAGGATTATCCTATCTCCTTTTCTTCTCTTTACCAGCCTATCCTTTCCTCTGTTTGCCTGTAAAGACACACAACTTCTGACCACAGCATCATTCTCAATGATCTCTCTCACTTCAGTAGACCCTAGTCCCGAGTTCCCCCTTGAATGTTGTAATCACCTGCTTTAAAAAATATGCTCCTGAAGCTTCTCTATAGGATTTCTTTCAACAGTATTTCACATTTTAATGGTATTTCATAATGTTCAAGCTGATTAGCAACCAAATTCTAGTAATACTCCATATGTATCTGTAAGTATTAAATTCCCTAACATATTTGAAAAAACTGATCTAATACTTGACATATAAAGCAAAACAAAACAACAAAAATCCACTCTCATTGTGTTATTTATAACTCATTGTAATAATATTTAAAGTCCTTTTGGAATCAGACAGTCTCATCTTTCTCCCATGAAGTGGATTTGAACTGCTGACCTTACAGTTAGTACCCCAAAGTCTACCCACAGGGCAACCAGGGTTTCTTGACACACAAATAGCAACAATCCACAGTTGATACAACAAATGTTTCCAGATCTATAGAGCCTCCCCAATACACTGAATTAGACCCCCAAGGGCCCTCTGAGGCATAAAGACCTAAGGAAAGGGGTATAATTCATGACTCGGTGTGATTCTGACTCAGACTTCTTCCTGGAGGAGATAGTCTCACATTTTTCCAGTGGAGCAGTTGGTGGGTTAGAGAAGCCAACGTGGTGGTTAACAGTCCAATGCTTACCTGAAATCACTACCAGGAGTACCTTCTGGACATGTAGCAAGTCATTGTGTGCAATTAAATGAAAATGGTTATCAGTATTTTTCCCTTTGTATATTTCACATAGCACCTAAGAACAATATCCAGAAGATTGTTCCCAAATGAACCAGTTAGATTTCTAAGAGAAGCTAGGTGAGGAAGAGGAATTTTAATCAAACATTCTAGAGTTTATTATAGGACTGTGATCTAGTTTTATTTTATAATGCTATTGTTTCTCTTAAACCGACATTTTTCTAGCTCTTTAAAAATATTTCTAGAAATGCACAAAATAAAACTATGTACTGTTGCATGTACTGCCCCAGCATAGTTATAATTCAGTTTTGATTCTAACCCTTTCTTGAAGATGCTTACCATTTTACTTCTCTTCTGGGTCCTACTAGTTCCTCTGACTAAGGTATGGAGGAGAATGATCCTCAGTGCCTTCTAGTTTTCTCTCTTTAGCGTTGTAATTGATAGGTTGGAGCTTATAACTATAAAATCACAATTTTCATTATACTTGCCCATTTTGAATCCTAACTAGATTATTCTTATAATTTAATTCCACTTTATTACTCAGCAAAACTTACTAATGCCTACACACAATCAATATCCTAAAAAATATATAGCCCTGAAACACCTATGGAAGCGTATTTCCAATACAGAGAATAGTCAGTAAATGTATATAGAAAGTAGAATCAGAAAGTTGAAAATGTTTCCAACATCCCCTTTTAGATGTGTCATGGGGAGACCAGCCAGTCAAGGGTACAGTATATCATCTATGAAATATACAGTTTTCCTCTTGTTCTTTAATGCTTCCTCCCACCCCCAACCCCCACCCCACCCTAACTCCTGCCACTATCACGACCTTAATTCTACCTTACAAATCTGGCAAGACCGGATCATGTACATGATAAGAGCTGGAAACACAGGGAACACAGGACAGATTAGCTCTTTGGGACCAATATTGAGAGCAGCCATATTAGGAGGGGAAGGGGAAGATAGGGGGAGATAGGGGGAACTGATCACAATGATCTACTACAACCCCTCCCAGGGGGATGGACAAATGACAAGAGTGTAAAGGGAGACAATGGACATTGCAAGACATGGAAGAATGATAATAATTTATAAAATATCAGCTTTCATTAGGGAAGGAGGAGGTAAATGTGAGGAGGTGGCATCAAGGGCATAAGGAGAAAAAAATGCTCTGAAAACAAAGATGGACACTGATGTACAAATGTGCTTGAGACAATGGATATATGTATGGTTTGTAACAAGAGTTGGATGAGCCCCCATTAAAATAATTGGGGAAGAAAACATTTCCAAGAGCAGTATTTACTCTGTGTGATGATCTGGGTCTATGGTAAGATAAGAAATGGGTCTATGGTAAGATAAACAAAATGACACTCACAAAGTTGTCTGTTTCTTGGTTCTTCTAGAGGATTGATTATATCTGAGCAAAACATTTACCACTCTGAAAATTCCACTGCCTTCAGTAGCAGATGATTGATTTTTCTGAATTATTAAAAATGTTACCCACACATTTGTCTATAGCCTTCCTGGTATTATTTAAAACCCATCATTTACTTAACTTTATCTCCTTTTGTAAAGATATTGAGACTGAGTCAAAGAGCAAAAAAGAGACGAGTATAATTCAAAAATGCCCTATATATAGTTTTCTTGAGGAGACTGTAAATTTTTACAAAAGTTCACAACCTCGTATTTCTCCTGCAGAGCCCCTGGTACATTTGAAGTGCTGACCTTGTGGTTATCAGCCCAATCTTGGGGTCAGCAGCCCAGCATACACACCACGTCCTGGGCTCTGTATTTCATCCAGTAGTCCAGGCATTTCCTTCTCTGACAGTTACTACCCGCTCAGTGGGTAGAACTCTGGATCGATGGGAATTTCTCCCTTTCCTGGAAAATCTTTAGACACAATCCAGAATGCAACTCCTAAAGGAACTAACTAAAGAAGAAGGGAGTCATGCCCATCCTAGTGTCTGAACTTACAGTGAAGAACAGAAAAAGTCACATTAAGTTTCTCTAGATTCCCAGAGCCCCACCCACTGGATGAAGCACCTGTGTAGGTCTTAAAGTACAAATCTGGCTTAGAGGTGAGTAATATGAAGTCAATTTGTCTGTCCAAGACTTGTGGGATTCTCTTTCCAAAACACCAAATGACATCTCCCGAGTGATCAACAATAGAAGGAGAATCCAAACAACACAGTCGGTGTCTTGAGACCTCATTACAGAGCAGATCATTTCCTAGTCCCAAGACAAACAATTTGGAGGTTAATATTTATTTAGCTCTTAGGTACTATTTGGACTGAACAAGTTGAATTCTCCTACCAATATGGGCCATAGTTCTACTAAGATCCATGCCATCCTGTTGTTCATTTCACTTGCCCAAGGAAAGGCAGGGTACGACTTTATGAAATGAGCTTCTCAAGTAGGGAGAGTGCAACAATTTTAAGCATTAACGTCTGCTCTCATTTATATATTCTAACATTTGAAACAAATTTAGTCTCCGAAGGGTGTTATTGACCTTGTCTTTGAATTTTTCATAAGAACTACCCACCTCTTTCTCTTTATCATTTGTGCTCTCGCTGCCATACACCATACATTGTTTTGAAGCCCCAAGCTCAGTTTTTCCTAAGGGCTCCATTTTTCCAGATTATCTTTCATATACCAACCAAATCCAACTAACCACACACAATTCACATAAGTGTAAATGATCTTTGGCAGGTTTAAATTTGGTAAGAGTAGTCACTCAATTTTCATACTGTAAAAGCACCGTAATCATTTCTCTGCATTCATTTTGCACTCTCAACTCAGTGTTCTGCTCCTTGTGATAAAGGCTCTTTCACATTCATCTTTTGTTCCTCACAGTACTTTGCGGTGCTGCTACTAATAACAAAGTTACTAAAACTGAGCACGTTTGCTTGTCATGTTACATGTATTCAACCATGCAATGTGCTTATATTAACTCATTTTATCCTAACATAAACCTATATAAGTAGTACTGTTATGCTTTAAGTTTTCAGAACAGGAAATTCGGGCACATTCTTACTTTTGCAATTTTGGCCAATATAACAAGCTGATAAATGGGCATGGGGATTTAAATCTAAGTAGTTCAATTCCAGAAGTTTTCTACCATATAATACCGAGTGTGAAATAATTCACAATGTTGGCTAGATGGAGTGCAATGAATATAGCTGGAAGCTACCCCTTGTCTGACAACTCATCATCCTGTGGTGGGTTGTGTTGCTGTGATGCTGGAAACTATGTCACCATTATTTCAAATACCAGCAAGGTGGCCAAGGGTAAACAGTTTCCAGTGGAGTTTTCGCACTGAGAGCAGTCAACTAGGCTGTGTACTTTGATGATTTACTATTAGCACTGCAACATTGTTAGATACAGTACCAAGGTTTTTCGGGAATTGGCCACTGAAAACTTTATAAATAGCAGTGAAAATTATTAGACATAATCCAGAAAAATGAACCCACATACAGTATTGCACTTAAACCATAACTGAAATCACTCCCCTTTCAAGTTAGAACCCATCATGGTAATATGATGAAGAAAAGCTTTCAAGACTTTCATTTGCCAACGGGACCTCATCACAATGAGAAGAAACAGCTGCAAATGACCATTTATCATCAGAGTAGAATATAATAAATTTAATGTAGAAAAATTGGATGCTGTCACAAATGAAATGGAACACATAAAGTTTGATATCCCAGGCACTTATTAATCTGAAATGAATTGGTATTGACCATGTTGAACCAGACAACCAAATGATTTATTCTCCTGGTATTCACAAATTCCAGAGGAATGGCATCATATATTCACCCTCAAAAAGTATCTAACTTGAAGCACAATGTTTTCTATGGTAGAATAATTTCTTTACCTACAAGAAAGTAAAGTTAATACTACTACAATTCAAATAATGCACCAACCACTGGAGTTCCAGACCATCCCCCAAATAAAGAACAAAACTCACTGCCATCACATCAATGTAGAGTCATAGCAACCGTATTGGAAAGGGTAGAACTGCACTAAACCTAAGGATGAAGAAATTGAAAAATTCTACCAACTTCTTCAGCATGAAGTAGATCAAATACACAATCAAGATTTATTGATAATTATTGGCTTTAAGAATGTCAAAGTTGTGGGGGGGGGGGCGGAGACACTGAATAGTAGTTAGAAAATATGCTTTGGTGATAAAAGTGAAGCTGGAGATCGCATGATAGAATTTTTGCAAGGCAAACAACTTCTTCATTGCCAATACCCATTTGAATGAAAGATGAAGCAATTGTGCACATATAACTCACAAATGGAATATACAAGCCTTAAATTTACTACAGCAGTGGAAAGAGACAATGGTGACACTCCATATCAGCCAACAAGTATTCAGGGACTGACTGTGGAAGTGATCATTAATTGCTCATAAGTAAGTTCAGTTTGAAATTGAAGAAAATTAAAATAAGTCCATGAGAACCAAAACAAAAATTTATGTATATACCTCTTGAATTTAGTGAACACCTCAAGAACAGATTTGATAGCATAAAATACTGACAATAAGATATGACAGGGTATGAGATGACATTAAAATATTATATGAAATGAAAGCAAAATATTAATGAAACTATAAAAAATAACATACCAAAATGATAACAGAAGAGACTGTGAATTTTTTCTCATAGACAAGTTAAGCAAATATAAATAATAATGAAGTAATAAACTGAGCACAAAAATTCAAAGGGAAAATTCAATCCCAAAATTGACAGTGATGCCCCCAAAATAATTGAAAAAGGAAAAGAAAATATAATCAAATATGCAAATATCTGGAGTTAGAAAACCAAAAGAGGTAGAATACACTCAACTCAAAGAGTTGAAGTAGAAAGAAAATGTTTTGAAAATGATATAGTAACTTATGTACAAATGTGATTGATCCAATTGATGGATGTATGGATTGTGATAAGGGCTGTAAGAGTTAAAATGAGTTTCTAAAGAAAGTTGAAAAAAATTAAGTATTGCATTGCAAGATTGAAATAGTACATAGGAAAAAAATCTGAATGTTGCAGAAAATATTCAAAAATGATGAACAAAACAGAAGCTCTTTGTTCCAAAAAGAAATGGTTAACAGTCAACAATTTCAAAAGATAGAAAGAAGTATAATCTCAAATGGATGTATTCACAAAAAAAAACAAGTTTACAGGAATAGATGGAACGCTAATGGAATTCTTTCAACAAACTGGAAGCACTCGCTCATTCATCTATGAAAAGAAATTTGAAAGATGACTCTATGGTCAATGGACTGGAAGAAACCCTTATGTGTGGTCATTTCAAAGAAAGAAAACCCAACACCATGCAGATATGATTGAACAGTATAACTTTACATACTGTGTACATGATTTCAGAAAAGGACATCATTCTTGGCAAAGTAGAGAGGTAGTGAAAAAAAGGAAGTACTTCAAAAAGATGATTGACACACTGGTTTCCACAATGGCCTCAAGCATAAGAATAAGTGTAAGGATGGTGTAGGACCAGAGATTGTTTCATTCTTTTGTGCATAGGATAGCTATGGGTCAGAACCAACTCAATGGCCCCTAACAACAACAATATAATTTCCTGAGATCATTCAACATGATTGCAATAGAACATTGACAGGGAGACTGCAGAAATTCAAGTTGGATTCAGAGGTGAATGTTGGCATGAGGGATATAGCTGAAGTAAAAAATCTGACTTCATAGGGAAATAAATAACTAAAAGATATGTATTTGACTTTTGTTGACAGTGCAAAGGATTATAACAAGCCATGGCTAATATTGAGAAGAATGGGAATTCCAAAAGACTTCATTGTGCTTATCATGTGGAACTTCTACATGGACCAAGATGCAGTCATCCAAACAGAAAGGGGGCATACTGTGTGGTTTTACTTCAAGAAAGATGTGTGTCGGTTGTCTGCTTTTCTTCTCTCTCGCATCACTGCCCTGGTGGGAGTAGAAAGCCCAGTCTTGTTCCTGGAGAGCTGCTGCCGGCAACCCTGTGGGTTACAGTTCTGCACACAACCACTGCGCCACCGGGGTTCAGCTGTTTGTATACTTTTATCACACTTCGTCAAGCCATATGATCAGCAAATAATCTAAAGGTCTGGATTGTGAAGAAAAATGTGACACCAGGATTAGAGGAAAGCTTATTAACAATCTGTGAGGAGGACTGAAAATACTTCATGATGAAGATCAATGACTCCTTTATGTGGATTGCAACTCAAAGTAAAACAAAACAAAACAAAACAAATATCCTCATAATTTATCCAGTTGATAGCAACATGATAAACAAAACAAAGATTGAAGTTGTCAAGGATTTTCTCTGGTATGGCTCCACAGTCAATGTTCATGGCAGTTACTATCAAAAAATCAGACTATTTTGTTGGGCAAATCTGTTGTACGTGATTTCTTTAAAGTGTGTATAGGCAAGTATGTCACTTTGAGAACTAAGGAGCTGCAGACTCAAGTCACTGCATTTTTAATCACTTCATATTCATGTGGAAATTAGACATGGAACCACAAAGATGAAGAATAATGATGAATTTGAGCTATGGAACTGAAAAAGAAAATTGAAAATTCCATGGACTGCCATGAGAACAAACAAATCTGACGGAAGAAGTATAAGAGATGTGTTTCTTGGGAAACTTTGTCTCACATGCTTTGGACCTATTATCTGGAGACTGGAATAAAGTCAAAATGTTTCCTAAAGTTGAAGGAGATTTCAAGATGATAGATTGACAGAGACTGTAACAATGAGTTGAAACATAATATTTGTGAGGATTGCACAGAGCAGCTAATGCTTAATTTCCTTTCAAAATTTTATAATACAATTATGACATACAATTCAATGGTTTAAACATATTAAAAAATAGTTGTGCTACTATCGCCACAATTAATTTTTGGAACATTTTCTTTTTTACTGTACTCATTATTAGCCCACCACAATCTACCAATCTCACCTGTCATAACCCTAAGAAAATATTAATCCAGTAACTGTCTCTATAGATTTTCTTATAAAGAAAACAAACCAAAAGAAGAAACTACCAAAGTAAAATAATGAAAAACATCAATTGAAAAGAAAGTAGAAGGTATTAAAAACTAGCACAAACTTAAAATCAGTCAAGGGGAAAACAAATGAGAAGGTCTTTAAGTTTAACCTAACTACATCTGCATTAGCCCACGTTCCAATGTCCTCTAATTATAACTAGTCTATTCACATTCCTGGTCAGTGGTCAGAGAGGACTCACCAGAGGCTTAATCTACATAGGGACACTGCAAATGGATTTTTGAGTTTTCACTGTCATCCATAGTTTTTTGCAAGTTGGATACTCATAATTTAAGCTAGAATACAATTCCCTTCTCTGGTCTTGAATTTTATTGTCTCTAATCCTTGGATCACATGGCTGGTGTGTTTCATCCATGTGAATTTAGCTAAAACCTCACTTGAATGACAACTTTTAAGACAAGCTTTTACGACCTCAGACACACTTTTTTAATATCTGGGAGCCATCTGATTTCTTCACCACACTTTGCTATAGCAAATCTTCATTTATCTTTTTGTGAGGAAAATATTGAAGAAGGTCAGTCACATTGTAAGAACTAATTGAGGCTGAGCCCCGGTGGCGTAGTGGGTGTGTGCGGGACTGAGGCTCACAGGGTTGGCAGTTCAAATCTAGCAGTGCTCTCCAGGAGCAAGGTTGAGTCTCCTACTCCCAACACCAGGGGGCAGTGATGCCCCCCCCCCCAAAAAACCAAAAAAGAACTAATTGTTCAGTGATTACATGTGAGCCAACTATCCTTTTATTGGGAAATATTATAAATCATCCCCTTGAGGCATATGGTAATTCTGCTGATATTTTTGACCCATAGAATAACCAATTCATAGCAACCAGATGCACAACAGAACAAAACATTTCCTGGTCAAAAGACAGGGGTCAAAATTACTTCTAGGTAAGCAGCACATACTGAGAGTTCTTTTTGCCATCAGTGGGTCTGGTGTTCTGATGGACTAGTGGGAAGTTTCTGGTGAGTGAGAGAATTTCTAGGACAAACCTGGGGGCCTCCCCTAGCCACAAAGCAACCCCTTCCCCCTACTCCCAATCCACCCACCCAATGCATCTGCCTTGAGTTAAGGACCCCAGAAATCTGAGATCTGATCCCTGGACATCTCAACTCGGCTGACTGGGCTGCTTCTGCACACCACTGCCAATGTCTCAGTCACCAATTACCCCACCCACTTCCAGGCTTTGTCGCCATGCCAGGGTCTCTTTGACTGCCCTGTGGAGACCCACGCAGGTATAGCAGGACCCCCTTACAGCAGTTGTCCACTTGCAGAAATCTCCCAGGGAAGCTGCTACCTTCTCCCGTGCATCCCCTCTCTCCACATTATACCCATCTGCAGCAAAGCTCAGGTCCCACCCCAGCCCCCATCATTCACTGAAACACCTCCGCCCATGCCCCATCTGCCTTCCCGCTTCCAATGTGCTACGACCACGTGCTTTTGCCTACTCTTGTTGCGCCACTACTGGACGCCCCCTATCTACCACGTGCGCTCTCAAGGCAGCCTGAGCCCTCCACAAGGGGCCTGCTTCTGCCCGTGTCGGCTCAGTGCTGCTGTACCATCCAGGCCCCCAGGGAGCAGGGAGGAGTGCCTCCTCAGTGCGAAGACCAAGCATTTCCCACAAATAGCCTGACTCTGGAGCCCAGAGAATAAGCAACCCGGGTCCAGTTAATGGTGACTACACTACCTTAGCTAACATGGCCAAAGCCCACTGATTGGTCCCCTTCAGTCTTATCACTGCACACAGGGCTCCTCCACTTCCACCACTCACAGAAGAAGCAGCCTGTCCTCTAGCAGCACTATGCTCCCCCTTCCCCCCACCCCTCCCCCATGGATGTGACAGCTGCCCCTACCAGTACTAGACACCTACAACCTACAGAAGCTTTCCCCGGGTACCTTCACCAGGACAGTGGGGTTATCTTCTACCTCCATCAGCACTCCCCCAGTGGCAGCAAGGTCTCTCCTATTGTGTCATCGATTAGACATCTTTTATAAAAAGAAAAAAAATTAAACAAGAAAAGACTTGGGCTGAGCCCCGGTGGCGTAGTGGTTGTGCGCTGGACTGTGGCCCACTGGGATGGAGGTTCAATTCCAGCTCCATAGGAGCAAAGGCTGGGCCTCCTACTTCCACCACCAGAGGGCAGTGATGCCTAAAAAAAAAGAAAAGACTTAATTGTGACCTAAAAGTCCAGTTCAAAGCATCCCAGCAGTATACATACAGGCTCCAGCACCACTCCAGTTACTGAAACTCCTCACTGCTGTTGACCATTGAATCACCATGGAACTCTGCTTACTTGGCAGTCTGACCCACCTCTGTAGCAGGCCACAGACATTCCTTGAAAGCACACTTATGGGTAACACACAGAAAGAGCTCAGGGCCACTGGTCTGCCAGAAAGGGGCCCACCTCTTTGACAAAGGGGTCAAGGAAGTAGCAGCAAACCATATCACACTCAACAACAACAACAAAAAAGAGACAAAACACAATAGCAGAGTTAACGATGCTCACAGAAGAATCAGACATGGATCTGCCAACAAAGGAAATGTTCAGAAGGCTGGGAAACAACACAGAAAAAAGATGTCGTGATAGAGGAGATGAAGCCCACAATTGAGGAGATGAAGCCCACAATAGAGGTGATGAAATCCACACATCAAAGAGAAATACAAGTGCGAACACAATGGTCCTCTAACATTCTAATGCTATGACCCTTTAATACAGTTCCTCATGTTGTGGTGACTCCCCAACCATAAAATTATTTTTGCTGCTACTTCATCATTGTAATTTTGCTACTGTTATGAATCGTAGCATATATGATATACAAGATATATTTTTGCTGTTGCAAATTGAACATAATTAAACAAAACTAAAGCATACTGATTAATCACAAAACAATATGCAATTATATGTTGTGAAATATTACGATGTTTTCCAATAGCTTTGGAAAGTGGATCTCAACACACAAGTTGAGAACTACTGTGCTCACAGATGAGCCAGCAGAAGCTACAGGCAAGATCACAGAATTTACAGTTAGAATAAAGGGTGCAGAGAGCCATGTCAATTATCTCTAAGGCGCTAAGCCAGACCTCCACAAATGAGAAAGAGAGTCAAGCAGAATAATAAAAGAGGTAGAAGATAACCTGAGGTCAATGACAGACAATGTGAAAAGGAACAATATTTGCATAACTGGTGTACCAGAGCAAGACACTACAAAAAAGTCAACAGCTAAAATAGTGAAAGAATCCCTAGAAGCAAACTTTCCCACTCTAATGAATGAGAATCAAGCACGTATACAGGAAGCAGAGAGACTCCTCAAGACATAATAGTTAAAATACCCAACTGCGAAGAAAAGGGGAAACTTTTAAGTGTAGTAAGAGAAAGGAAGACAGTCACATGCAAGGGAGCTCAAATAAGAATATGTTTAAGCTTATCAGTAGAAACCATGAAGAGGAAGTGGGAGTGGAACAATATTTTCCAAAAGCCTGTCCAAGAATCCTCTACCCTGCCAAATTATCCATTAAGATAGATGGCGAGATAAGAATCTTCCAGGACAAGGAAATACTCAGAGAATACACTACACGACACCCAATCTTCCAGAAGATACTGGCAAACTCAATATGGCCAGAGGACCAACATCCACCAAGCACAAGCAGGAGACCACCATATACCGCAATTCCATCCAGAAGTCAATGTGCAGACAATTATCGAAATAACAGGGATTCAGAGGGAAAGAAGACAATAATTAATTCCCACCGACAAACACAGCATACTGATATAAAGAGAGCTAGGAAAACACCCAAAACACAAGGCACAAGATGACAACACTCTATTCAGAGATTGTCATAATAACTTTGAATTCCAGTGGCCTCAATGAATACATTAAAAGAAAATGGCTAGAAGACTGGCTCAGAAAACAACCTAACAATCTGTTGCCAACAAGAGACACATCTTAAGTGAACAGACAAAAGCAAACTAAGAATAAAATACTATTGGAAAATATACCAGACAACTTATAAAAAAAAGCAGGTGTGGCAACCCTAATCTTTAATAAAATTGACTTCAAACCATAAAAAGAGACAAAGAGGGACTCATTATATAATGCTCAAAGTATCAGTAAATCAGGAATCAGTAAGCATATTGAACACTTACTGTCCTAAAAATGGACTGTCAAATCTGTCAAACAAAAGGTATTCAAAAGATAAAAGAAAGAAATCATAGGCTCAATAATCATTATATCATAGAATATATATATATCACTGGGAAAGAACCTTAGCAAGGAGGCCATAGAGCTAAGCAATGCATTTAGATATCTGGACCTGATAGATGTTTATACAGTCTTGCATCCAAACACACACACACACAATTGCATTCTTCCTAGCCCACATAGTTCATTTTCAAGAATAGACCATATGGTGGAACATGAGTTGAACTTGGGTAAATGTGTCAGTCCGGGTAGACTAAAGGAACAAATTTCAAAGCCACGCATATAGATATAAGGAATGGGTTTATATTAAAGGGGAACAGGACATTGAGAAAACATCCCAGCCCAGTCCAGCTCAAAGTCACAAGTCAGATATTAACCCATATGCCTGAAATCAGTCCATAAAGTCTCCTTCTGACTCACAAAGTCACAGGTCAGTGGCTACAGAGTCCCGGCACCAACAGGGCTCTCCCCATATCTCCTCGCTTCCAGGGCTCAGGGTCCATCAACAGCATCACGTGGTGGCAGAAGCAACTCATCGCTGGAAGAGACCTCCATGTGGCTGCCCCAGCCTCAGAGGTCCGGCTCCATCAGGGCAAAGCTGTGTAGTTTCTCTACCAGCTACTCCAGCCTCCCAGACACCGCCATCCTGTGTTGCCTGTGATTAATTATCTCTGAAACTAACTCCCAACAATTGGGGAAGATAGCTTCTCATCTTCATGAGGGAAATATCGTGAGATTTCCCAGGAGTCTCAGGTGAAAGCCATGCCCACACAGAGGTCTCATCAACCACTCAATGGCTATCTCCAGATTAACAGGCCAGACTCCACCCCTACATTTCAATCATAAAATTAACATAAGTACATGACTGACACAGTAAATTCAAATACATAGAGATTATTCAGAAATCTTTCTTGGATCACCATGCCATAAAACTGGAGATTAATTAAAGGACGACTAGAAAAGCAAGATGAACAATGACCTTCTGTAACCTTCTGAATGGGTACTGACCCAGATCAGAAAGGCAGATAGAAAATTTCTAGAAACTATTGAGAATGAGAATACGACATAACAAAATTCATGGGATACTGCAAAGGCAGTTATCAGGGGTAGCTTGATATCAATAAATGCATATATAAAAGAAGAAGAAAGACTTATGACTGACACAGAAGAGAGAAACAAATCCACAGAAATACATATGTATATAATAAAGAGTTTTATATAAAGGGTAAGTATACGTTAAGAAAGTATTCCAACCCAGTTCGATCCGAGCCCCTAAGTCCAACATTAGCTCATCTGTCTGGCACCAATCTATAAAGTCATCCTCAATCTCACAAAACACATGCAATGACACTAACTTCAGGAGAAAAGCTGAATCAGTGAGTGTGTAAGCATCTCAGCACTGCCAGGGGTCTCCACGCAGCTGCTCTAGCACCCCGGGCAGTATCAGGGTAGATCCATGTGGCTTCTCATCAGGATTAGCTTGCAGCAAGTGAGCCTTGCAAGCTGAAGCAGGGAACTGGCTGAGGCAGTTGCACCCTGGTCTGGCCATCTTGGAGCAAGAGACACAAGAACAAGAAAGGCAAGGCTCACCGAGCCATTTATCGCTCCACCTGTCAATTAATCTCCCATGTGTTTATTGTCTACGTGAGCACAATAGACCTTAACTATCTCATATGTCTTGTGCGGTAGACTTGCCCAGAGCAATGTGTGATTTGATCTCTTGACTCCTGCTTCCTCAAGCATTGACTGTGGATCAGGCAAGACAAAATCCTAGACAAACTCAACTTTTTCTCCACTTTTCATGATGTTACCTATTAGTCCAGTTGTGAAGATAGTGGTCTTCTTTACATTAAGTTATATCTATACTGAAGGCTACAATCTTGGATCTTTACCAGTAAGCATTTCAAATTCTCACTTTCAGCAAACAAGCTTGTGTCACCCACATATCACAGATTCTTTATAAAACTTTCTCTAATCCTGATGTCACGTTTCCCTATAATTCTGCCTCTCTGATTATGTCTAACATAAACATTGAGTGAGTATCGTGGGTTGATACAATCTTGACATACAGTTTTCTTAAGTTTAGACCATACATTATTCTCTTGTTCTCTTCACACAGCTGCTTCGTGATCCATGAACAATTTCCACATGAACACAATGATGTGTTCTGGAAATCCCATTCTTCTTGAGACCATCCAAATCTTTAATGACCTATACAGTGGAATGCAGAGTAAATAGATTTACAAGTAAGCATCTTTCTGGTATTTGCTTTAAGCCAAGATCCATGTGATATCAGCAATGATATCCTTTGTTCAATGTCCTCTTTTGAATCTGAGCTGAACCTCTGTCTGTTCCCTGGTGATGTACTTTTCAACTGCTGCTGAATGATCTTTAGAAAAATTTAAGTGTGTGCTTTAGTGATATTGTTATATAATTTGAGCAATCTGTTGGGTCACCTTTATTTGGAATGGGCACAAATATGAATCTCATCCAGTCAGTGAGCCAAGTAGCAGTCTTCTAGTTTTCCTGCCCTAGGCAAATGATTGCTTCAAGTGACTCATCTGCCTGTTTGTGTTTACTCAGCCTGTTGAAATGTTCCACTTGGCAGTCTATCAATTCCCAGATCCCAGTTTGGGGCTAATTCTTTCAGTACAGCTTGAATTCATCCCTGGCTGTCACTGGTTCTTGCTCATACACAACCTCCTGAAATAATAGAATATTGAGGACTTCTTTATAGCCCAGAGGTTCTGTAATTCTTCCACCTTTTTGGTGATGTTTCTTGCATCATTCATAATTTTTCTTATAGCATCTCAGGATTGAAACTACACTTGAAATATTTTTTAGTTATTTGAGTGTAATGCTGAGTATGTTCTTCCCTTTTGGTTGTCTAATTCTTCGTTGTTGCCCATTCCATAACGTTTTGCTATTTCTTCTCAAACCGTCTATTAAAATCTTCTGTTTAGCTATTTAGCTACTAGTTTCTTCCGTTTTTCTTAGTTACTCTACCATTCACAGCAAGTTTCAAAGTTTCTGTTGACATCCACTTGATCGTTTTTTCTTTCCTGTCTTTCTGTTGTCCATTTCCTTTCTTCAAGAATGACATTCTTTATAACCTCCCCCAGCTCATCAAGCCTTCAGTTCCTAGAGTTCCATGAGTCAAATCTGTTCCTGAGATGGTCTTGAAATACAGGAGGGATAGATTCAAGATTCCATTTTGGTCTTCATGGGTTTGTTTTAATTTTCTTCAACTTCAACTTGGACTTAAATCTGAGCCATTGATGGTCTGTTCCACAGTCAGCCTTTGCCCTAGTTTTAGCTGCTAATATGTACCCTCCTTAGTGTCTCTTTCCACAGATTTAGTCAATTTCACTTCTGTGCATTCAATCTGGAGAAGGGTATATGTATTGTTGCCATCTGTGTGGTTGAAAAAGCATTTGCTTCTAAAAAGTCACCAAGACTTTCTTTTTCAACTACTGTTCCTTCCTCTTTGTTTCCAACTTTTGTATTCCACTAACCAATAAATATCAAGGCATGTTGCTTGCACGTTTCATCAATTTCCAACTGAATTTGATCACAGAATTCTTCAATTGCTTCTCCATTATTTTTTTGTGGTTGGTGCATGAATTCAAATAATAGAATTGTAGTGTAACAATTGTATTGACTTGCTTTCATTGAAATATGAATAGATACAATTCTGTCTCCAGCATACTTCAAGAAAGAGTTTGAAATGTCCTTTTTTGACAATGAGTGCAATGTCATTCCTCTGAATTATGCCATTTTTTCGTAGTAAACTGCAATTTTCTGATTCAACATGTCCAATACCTGTCCACCTCAGCTCACTAATGCTAAGGATATTGACCTTTAAGAGTTCCATTTCAGTTGTGATGACTTCCAATTTTGTTATATTCATACTTTGTACTTTCAATTATTAGTAGGTTTTTTGTGTGTGTGTGTGTTTGACATCACTTCCCTCGGGTGGGAGTGAGAAGCCTAGCCTTGCTCCTGGAGAGCTGCTGCTGGATTTGAACCGCCAAGCCAGTGGGCCACAGTCCCGCACACAACCACTACGCTACCGGCGCTCATCCCAGTTACCAGTAGTTTTTGCAATTGTGTCTTCTCATTTTGAGATGCGCTTCATCAGTGAATGAAGATTCTGAAGACTTTATTCCCACAAGTTTTACTTCATTCCTACCAGCGTGGTTGACTCTAGTGTGAGAGAGCAGCTCCTCATCAGTCACATTTTGAGTGCTTTCTGCCTGAATACCCCATCCTCAATATTCTGCTGCCTTCATTAGGCTTACAGTATCTGATAATGTGCCATTGCTGTGCACAAGGTTTTCAATCACTAGTTTCTGTGAAAGGAGCAGCTGATTCTTTCTTTGTAGTATGTTCTTAGTCAAAAAGTTATTGATAACTCAAATCACTGTCATGGAGTCAATGCCAGCTAATAAGGACTCTGTGGTAGTTGGATGATTTTATGTTAACTAGACACTCCTGCCTAGGGGTAGAGTCTTACTGCCAATTGAGCTGCAGCCTGAAAACTGCGCAATGACCTAAGAGCGTGAGACGTTGAGAACTGCTCTCCATCCCCTTTGGCTTTCCTGCTTTTTGCTCACCCTGACAGTTGCTAGAGCCTCGCCCGTGTTTTCACTGACCTTGGATCCACACTGCTTTGTACGCACTGGCATGTCATCTTCCTGCATTCTGACTAGAAGAGTCTAGAGAGGGATTTGTGGACTCAAATGGAACTTATGGACTTATATTGGACTGGACTGAGATGCTGTCTTGATATATAATTACTTCTTTATATAAAGATTTTTCTTATACATATACGAGTGTCACTGGATATGTTTCATGAATCACCTTGGCTTAACATAAACCCTGTAGGATAGGATAGAACTGTCCCCCTGTGAATTTCCAAGAGTGTAACCCTTAACAGGATTAGAAAGATCCATCTTTCTCCTTCAAAGTGCTTGGTGTTTTCACACTACAGACCTTGCTGAGACCAGCCCAATGAGTAACCACTGTGCTGCCCAGGACTTCTATAGAAACTAGTGATAGTACCATTATTTTAGCCAAGTGTATAGACTTCAAAGAACTCTTGAGGAAATGAAAGTATACACTTATAGTACAGAGTTTTAGAATGAAACACATGGATTTTGACTTATACAGATTAAAATTTTAAGGTACCCACTAAACATTATTTACACAAGTAATGAGGATTGAAGATAAGGGCATTTTTTATTTCAGTAACATTCATTCACAAAGGCAGACCTATGTCTGCTGAACTAAGCCATGTGATAAAATAAGCTAAGAGAGTATGAAAATAGCAAATATATAGTAATCTTGTGTTGCCATTTATTGGGCACCCTCAAATCAAGAGATTAGATCCAAAGTCCAACGAATTCCAAATCTACAAACTTAGGATAGTTATCCTTTGTTTTTTTCAATACTCAGATATTTCATCCTTGAATTCCAGAGAATAAGTGTTTCTTTAAACTGCTATAGGTGTGTTTAAGGTAAAGTCAAGTTAAATTAGTGGAATTCCCATATTGGAACTTTCTGGTATGGCTTATGATACAGTCTAAAATCATGTTTTTCAAAAGCATGTAGCCAGGATCATCAAGGGTTTATTAGACACTTAGACAAAAGTGCCTAATTAGAAGCATAATACCAGGGAAATTATTTTCTTGTGGGTTTATATAAGTAATGTTAAGTGTTTTTTTTCCTTCCAGTGGCAGGTTATGGCTTTCCCACCAACAGAAGTAAAATCACCTTCTTACACATGACTACTCCCTTCACCTCTCTCGCTGCCATTAAGTCTGTGCTGATTAATAGTGACTCACTGTGGGTTTCTTTCTAAAACTCTAACTGTTAAGAGGAGTAGAAAAGCCGGTCTTTTTTTTCCATCCTGCTGTCACTAGTTTTGAAATACCAACCACATGAATTGTAGCCCAATGCATAGCCACTTATCACCAGGGTCCTCTTCTACCTTTAGATTTAATTTCCATGAAGGTTCACAGCAGACCCTTTTAGGAGTGTTAATGGATTTGAGGTAGACTGTAGAAGAGTATTATATAACAGTCACTTATTTGTTTTCTCCCCCTTTCCCCAACATGAGAAAGTGATCTCAGCTGAGGTGAGCCCTACTCTATTGAAGTGTATATTAAAATGAGTTAATAAAGGAGTGATATATGGATTATGGATATTAGGTAGGCATACCACTTCATTGTTTGCACATATAATTGGAAGATTTCATGACTTGAGAACTGATTTATGCCTTTGTTTTTCCTTATAGCAGTGGTCTCACAATATCTGTCCTGTTGTGATTGACTAATTGAAACTTGCATAATAGCTTACAGCTGCATACATATTGTGAGATGTTTCATGGTTTCATCACTTTTTTTAGGAATGCAAAATACTCAATTGTATGTATGTAGCAGTAGAAGCTTTTTGTCCGTTTTACTACTAATAGGTATTATGAACTGGGATGCAAGGAACATAAGTGAGTTGAAATCTGTTAATTTTGGTGTCTCACTTCTTTGGAGCACATACCGAGGAGAGGTGTGCTGATTTCTTAATTGAGTTATCTTTGTGCATGTTGTTGCTCTTTGTCTAATTGTTGGAAATACTAAAATATTGATTTTGGTATATTCCCTATTTTTTCATGGATGAATTGATTGCTATCATGTGCTTTCTGATAACTGCTTTTGCTGTGTTCCTCAAATTTGGGGGTGATATGTCATTGTTCTTCTTTGTTTCAAACAATTTCTTAATTGTGTCTCTTATCTATTATTAACAAGTTGTTTCTAAGTAGTATGTTATTCAATACATGTGTTTGACTATATTTTTGTTCCTTTTATTGTATTGTTCATTTCCATTTTTATATTATTTTGATCTGAGAAAATGGATTTTATGATCTCAATGCTTTTGAATTAATAAAGGCTTGCTTTGTTGTCTAGCACATGATCTGTTCTAGTAGGAGAACTATGTATATTGGAGAAGGATGTACATAGCGCTGTGATATGGAGTTCTGTATAGGTTTAGGAGGTCAAGCTTGATGTTTGGCTATTCTGCTTCTTTCATGATTTCTTATCCCAGTGATCTGTCTTTCCTCGAAAGTGATGTAATGCTGTCTCCTGCTATTATAGTTAAGCTGTTTATTTCTTCAATATGTGAAGGTTTGATTGATGTGTTTTGAAAGTCTTTCATTGAGAGCAATGCCATTTGAAATGGTT
>PVJH01034230.1:0-20825 GCA_004026705.1 Nesogale talazaci | reverse complement strand
TTACTCTATGAGATCTGCTGTCGTGCTGCAAGATGAGCCCCCTTGATTGGGAGATCTTACCATAGCCCAGAGAGTCTCAACCTTCCTATGCTGAGACCCTTTCATGCTCATGTGGTGATACCCAACCATAGAATCATTTTCGTTGCTACTTCATAGCTGTCACTTTGCTACTGTTATGAATCAGGGGGGCACCAAAGGGGCTTGCGACCCACAGGTTGAGAACCACAGCCATTGCCACAATGGCCTCAAGCATATCTAAACTAGGGCAGATGATGCTGGGGTGGACACCACGTCATGCTTTAGTACATCAGATGGCCATGGGTCAGAGCTGACTCAACAGCATGGAACATCTGCCACGACAGAACAACTCAGCAAGCAGGAGCCTCGGTGGTACCATGGACTCCTGTTTGAGCTGCTAGCCACAAGGTCAGCGGTTTGAATCCACCAAAAACTTCGTGAGAGAAAGATGAGGCAGTCTGCTCTTGTCAGAAGCCCCAGGGAATTGTTTTGCTGTGTCTCATAAGGTTGCCACAAGTTGAAATTAACCTGATGGCGGTGGGCTTAATTGTTGGTTAATCCTAATGCAGTACGGTGAATTAGTTAATGGGATTCCTCCAGCCATACTCTCTGTAGCTCCCACCAAACAACCTTCTCCTGGTGGGTCTGGGTAAGAGAAGGGTCAGGAAGATACTGATAGAATTCAGCTGTGATGGCTTGTTTTTAAATAGAATTCATTGTGATTGCCATCCTACTCGCATAAAATGTTTGTCTCAGAAACTGGATGGGGGGTTTCACTCCCCACAAGGGCCCTTCGTAGAGCATGTCCCCTGGACCCCGAGCCCCCGATGCTGTGAAACTCCTTGTTTCAGGAGACAGCTTTGACCCAGATGAGAGAAGAGCAGCAGCGTGAGACAGGGTAGCAGACTTCCCAGCCCACAGAGGAAGTCAAGCTGGGGACTTGGGGGCAGGGGTTCAAAATCACCCTCCTAGCCTAAGGAAGAGACAGGGCTTTTCGTTCTCAGGAAGTTACAGTCTCAGAAACTCCCCAAGGGAGGTTTATCCTGTTCAACACAGACATGAGGATCTGGCATTGACTTGGGGGCAGGGAGTTTGATCCTGGAATGTATTACTGATCCCCTTTGGGTGGGGGGGCATTGTCAGGTATGTACTGGGCCGTTAATCACAAGATCCACGGTTCAAACCCACCGGGTGCTCATCAGAAGAAAGACGAGGCTGCCTTCTCCCCAGAACTTTTCAAGCCTCCGAAGTGCTATAGAGGGTGACGGCGAGTCAGGGTTAACTTGATAGCAATGGGCGTGGTCAGGACTCGGGGAAAGGAGCCCTGGAAGCACTGTTTGTAAGTTTGTAAGCCTTGTTGGACCTGCTAACCACAAGGTCGGAGCTCCAAACCGACCAGCCACTCTGGGAGAGGAAGATGAGGCTGTCCGCTGCTGCGAAGAGCCACAGGCGCGGAAACCTTAGACAGAATCTCGCCAAGGCGGGACTGGCTCCAGGGCTGGGGCTCGTCCTTGTTGTTTTGTTGGTGTGGAGCCCTGGTGGTGCAACTGTTAAGCGTTCATCCACTAAAAGAAAGATCAGCTCTCAGAATGCACCAGATGCTCCGCAGCAGATGAGGCAGTCGGCTTTCTTGGAGTCTTGGAAGGCCTGTGGGGTGGCGAGGGTCTGTGTGGATTGGAGCTGGCTCAGCAGAACACAGGAGTCACTGACGGGGAGTCTGGGAGGTACCGGCAGTTAGCGGCTGCTAACCCTGCCATTAGTGGCCGGAGCCCACCCACAGCTCTGCAAGCTTTGGCCTGGATTACAAGGTAAGCAGCCCCTCTGCTGGGTAAGCTGTGGGGTCTCCGTGCATTGGGCACTGCCTCAAGAGCAGCCATCTGATGCTAAGAGGCGTGTGGTTGGCACCTGGCATGCTGTCGCTTGTGCTTAGTTTGAGACTCCTGGGTGGGGGAGGAGGGGGATGGAACCGGAGCCATCTGACAAGGGTGGCAGTGGCTTGTGCAATGCAGAGGCCCATGGAATTCGTCTCTGGTTCCTGGCTGCCGTGGAGGCGTTGGAGAGTGAAAATGACAGGTTCAGGTCAGGCAGTTACTAAGGGAAACAAAGGTGTGAACGCCAGAAAGGCCTTTTAGCAGCTTTTTAAAAGACTGTCATCTCTTCCAGCTGGGAGCAAACTGTGATGAATTCAGACAGAAGACTGGTGGAATTAAAATCCCCAGGTGGGTCGCTGCCAGTCTCCACAGGTCTCCTCCACAAAGTCATGTCCCTGATGGAGGTGGCGCGGGACACTGGGTGGGGGTCTCTGGAAGACTCACTCCAGAACACTGAGCCCCTAGACTCTCAGGGGTCCTCAAACTTTTTAAACGGGGCCAGTTCACTCTCTATCAGACCATTAGAGGGCCAGACTCTAGTTAAAAACAAAAATCAAAATAAAACTGAACAAATTCACTGCAGGCTCAGGATGAGCCGGCTGCTAAGCAGGAAGGCAGTGGTGGTAAAAACAACCGTAGGCCTGATAAATGTCCTGGGGGGCTGCATGTGGCCCTCGGGCCAGGCTGTAGCTTGAGGACCCCTGCTAGAGCAGCTGGATCATCCAGGTGTGAATCATTCCTCACTGCTCGGGAGCTGGCAGCGCTGGGACCCTCCTGGCCTAAAAAAAAGGCAAGACCTCAGTGAAGGCAGACTGTATTTGCCTTATTCAAGGTCTTTTCCCACTTTCCCTAATGGCCATTAGGCCACTAAACTAAGCACGCGCACGGGCGCACACACACACACCACCACCACCACCACCACCAAAAAACCATCTAACTACCTTTGACTTATTTCCAACCCACAGAGACCCAAAGGACAGAGCAGAACCGCTCCTGTGGATCTCCAAGTCTGTAAGTCTTCTTCATCTTCTTTTTAAAACTATCTTATTGGGCGCTATCCAGACATCATATCATTCTTTTTCATTTTTTAAAAAATTTTTCAAAGATATGTATTTAATTTTTTTTTTTTTTTTACAAAACTTTCACTTTCAAAGTACTCTCCATTTTACTTAATACATCTGTGAAATCAGTGATTCCATTCTTGGAAGCATTTTACAAATTTATCTATTTGGATGGCTGACAGAATCTCTCTCATTTTTCCCTCCACCTCTTCTGTGTTGTCAAACTGTTGCATCACACCATTCAATATAGTTTGATCCTATCGGCAGCACTGGGCAGTTGCTGGGCTGTAACTCTTCACCGACGCAGACTGTGCCCTCCCCAGGGTTACGGGGCTGTTAAGCCAGGGCTCTGTCCCCGAGCAGCCAAGTGATTCCTCCTGGCACTGCCAGAGCACCTTGGAAGCAGCTCAGCTTGGGATGAAAGAACTGAGCTGAGAGCTGTGTGGCCACCCTAGAGATGAGGCTCTTCACTCCAACTCGCCAATCCCTGACTGTTAAAAAAGCAACGCAGAACTGACTGTCTTTGAAGAACTACAGCAACGTGACATCCAGAATTATTCAGGAGACATGCCATAGTTACTTTACGTACAAAGAAACAGGAAAATAAAACTCATCGGAGAAAAGGCAGTTCGTGGTGACCATTTCTGAGAAAACTCAGGTGCTGGAATTTATAGACAAGGATTCTAAGAGGGTATCAGAACCGTATCCAAAATCACTCACTGCCATTGAGTTGATGTGGACTCATCATGACCCTAGACTACAGGACAGGATAGAACTGCCCAGTCGGTTTTTGAGATTATCACTCTTTACAGGTGTAGAAAAGTCCGTCTTCCTCCTGTTGGTTTTGAACAGCTGACCTGGCAGTTAGCAGCCCAACACATAACCAGTATGCCACTAGGGCTCCCATAACCAATATAGCAATGCAAATACATTTGTAATTCTGTGTTTTTTGGGGGGGCATCACTGCCCTCTGGTGGTGGGAGTAGGAGGTCCAGCCTTTGCTCCTGTGGAGCTGCTGCTGGAATTGAACTTCCATCCCAATGGGCTGGAGTCCCGCGCACAACCACTACACCACCGGGGCTCAGCCCCAACACATTGAAGTTCTAAAACTGAAAAAACAAATACCTGAAACTTAAAATTCCCTGGTAGAAAGAAGCAACAGAGAACAGTTTTCCAAGAATTTATCCTGTCTTCAGAAAGAAAATATATATAGGAGGAAACACGAACTGACTCTCAGAGACCTGTGGGACAAAGTTTATTAGCACCACGCTCTAACCAACTGAGCTAACCGGCCACCTGTAGTGGGACAAAATTTAAAGGAGAGGAAAGAGAGAATGGGGCAAAAGATATTTTGAAGAAATGATGATTACCCTTACTTAAATTTGGTGGAAGACACAGGTTGGCAAATCTTAAGCAGGAGAAATAATGAAGGCACGCAGGCCTAAGGAAATCAGAGCCAGACTGTTGAAGCCAAACATGACGAGAGAGAGTCTTAGAAGCTGCCAAGGGAGAGGGACAAACTACCTAGCGATGAGCAGCAAGACACAGGACTGCGGATCTCTCACCAGAAAGCTTAGGGATCGGAAACTAGAGGCAGTGGGCTAATCGTGGCCTCTAAACATCTTTAGTTTCAAGGTCTAACTCTTGGTACCTGTGAACGTAAATCTAGTAGGAAAAGACATCTTTTGAGATGCACTTAAGTTGATTATGTCAGCACGAGATCATTTTGCATTGACTGGATGGACTTAAAGTCCACCAACAAGTGGATTTAGAAGAAGAAAAGAAAAACATGGGGCCACAAAGTAAAGACTCAAAGAAAAGAAGGCTCCGTACAAATGGAGGCAGAGGCGGCAGTTGTATGGCGACAAGTCAAGATCTTACCGGAGTCTCCAGAAGCTACGCGAGGCAAAATGAGAGGGAATGTAGCCCTGCCGACACCTTAATATTTCTGACTGCAGCAACGATGGGAAGATAAGCCACCAAGGTTGTAGTCATGTGTTTCCACGGTCCCAAGAAAAGAATGCATCAGAAGCATGTTGTCATTGTTGATGGTGTCCTGGAGTCGGCTCTGACCACAGCCACCCAATGCACAGAAGGAAACCCTGCCAGGGACTGCTCGATGCTCACGGTGATTTCTGCGTTTGAACCCAGCCATGGTGTCAGTTCATCCCCTGGAGAGCCTTCCAAGTCTTCGTCGCTGCCCCTGCACTTGACCAATCACGATTCCTTCTCCAGGCACTGGCCTCTTGACAACAAGTCCAAAGTAGGTAAGACCAAGTCTTGCCATCAGAAGCATGCATTACTTTCGAAGTATTGAAAGAAAAACTTCTCAGCCCTAATCTCTAAATCTAGTAGATAAAATATTTTTCTAGAACAGTGGAGAACATTTCCCAGACTGATAGGTTTTTTTTTTGTTCCAGATAAAAGAAGGTAAAGATAATTCATTGCCAGCAGATATGCGCTACCAGAAATTCTAGTGGAAGTTCTTCAAGCTGAAAGGAAATGATTCCAGATGGAAAAGAGAATATTCAAGAAGGAATAAAGAACATGGCAAACAGGGGATGAGAGGGTAGATCTAAAAGAGCGCTTTTTCCTCTGACTTTTAAAAGAAATACATAATAGAAAAAGGATCTTTGCTTATGAAGTTTACATTATAGAGAGATGTGATGTTTGTGACATCTATGGCATAATAGGAGGGAGGAGATGCATGGATACACATAGTTACAAGTTTTCTACATTTTAGGTGAAGTATTGCAACATTAGGAACCTGGAGGCGTGGTGGTTAAGCCTTGGGCTGAAATCTGCCAGGTACTTGATTTGAAACCACCAGCCCACAATGACATCAAGTCTACCACGAACCACAGCCTGGTCCTACGCAGTCCTCACGGTGTCCTGTTGGAGCCCACTGTGCAGCCACTCATCCATCCATCTCCTTGAGGGTTTTCCTCTCTTTCAGTGACCTTCTATGTTACCAGGCAACGGGTCCAAAGTGCATGCAGCCAGCTCTCGCCCCTCTCACTTCTAAAGAGCATTCTGGCTGAAGTTCTTCAAGGACAGATTTGTTTGTTGTCCTGGCAGTTCATGGTACTTTCAGAGGCATCAATCTTCTTTGGTCTTCCATATTCATTGTCCAAGTTGAACATGCCTGTGAGGAGATTGGATTGAATCAGGTGCCTCTTAGTCTTAAAGTGGCATCCCACCTCCTTTGCTTTTCAACATTTCCAAGAAGTCTTGCCCGATGCAATAAGCCACTGTACCTCTTGACCGCTGCTCCCATGAACATGAATTGTGGGTGCAAGCCAGAGGAGATGGTTGACAACATCCCTCTCTTCTATGTTGGTCAGGATGCTGTGGTTGTGCGCATTTTT
The DNA here is from genome assembly GCA_004026705.1 of Nesogale talazaci. Taxonomy (NCBI): domain Eukaryota; kingdom Metazoa; phylum Chordata; class Mammalia; order Afrosoricida; family Tenrecidae; genus Nesogale; species Nesogale talazaci. The sequence continues at coordinate 14,507 of PVJH01034230.1, read as the reverse complement.
ATTTTCGTTACATTGAATTGCAATCTAGGCTGACGGCAATCACCCTTGATCCTCATGAGTAAGTGCCTCAAGTCCTCCTCACTTTCAGCAAGTGTAATTGTGTCACCTGCATGTTGCTGGTTGTTACTAAATCTTCCTCAAATCAAGACGGCGTGTTCTTCTTCATATCGTCTGGCTTCTCGGGACACAGATCAACTAAATAAATATGTGAAAGGAATATAAATATTTTCTCAGCATTCAGGTTAAATAAATATGGTGCGAGGACACAACCCTAATGCACACCTTTCAACATGTTAGCCCCCTGCTCTGCTCAGTTGCTTCTCGGCCTATGTACAGGTTCCACAAGAGCACAGGTAAGTGTTCTAGAATTCCCATTCTCAATGCTATCCGTAGTTGGTTATGACCCACACAATCAAGGGCCTTTGCATTAGTCAATGAAACACGAGTAAGCCTCTTTCTGGTATTTTCTCTTAGCCAAGAACCATCTGGTGTCAGCAATGATTCCCTTCATTCCAGACCCTCTTATTAATCTGGTTCAAATTTCTGACAGCTGGCTGTTGATGTACTGCTACAATCATTTTTTTTCATTATCTTCAGCAAAATGTTGCTTGTATGCGATATTGTTCTATCATGATAATGATATTGTTCTATAATTTTCATATCTTTTTTTAAAAAAAGATCCCACATCTTCTTAGGTTCCCTTCCTTTGGAATGAGTGCAAGTATGGATCTCTTCCTGTGAGTTGGCCTGTGTACTGTCTCAGAGGACCCCCTGCCTTTCCACACCTTCCACTTTTCAGCCCCTGCATTGGAGAATTCACTGCAGTGGCCATAGAGAACGCACAGACAAAGTTCATAGTGATGAGGTATAATAGGGACGTTACGTTGCAATTCATGTGAGAAATGCTCAGGATATAGTTGTTCAGTCAGGACACGTTACCAAGTTCTTTGAGGGCTATGAATTAATAACCATAGGCTAGGTCACTCTGCTGTTAGCCTCAAACTGATGTCACTGAGCTCCAGCTCGGTGACTCAGCAAACCCAGCTCCCTGAATTAAGTACTCTTGAATTAAGTGCTCTATTCCACAGGTCAGTCTCTGGCCCCCAAGCATTCAGCTTTACTTTCTCTGTGGGCTGGGAAGCCGACCACTCTAGCGCTGGTCCCTGCTTGCTTCTTTGATGGTATAGCTGTCTGCTGGATTCAAGGAAGTTCACCACACAGGGAGTTCAAGGTCCAGAGGACACACTCCACTCCTGGTTCTGGCTGGTAGCGATATCCCCTATCCCAGGGGTCAGCACATTCTTAAGACCAAAGGGCCAATCCTGTCCCTCCTAACAACTTTAAAATCACTCCAGAGCCTTAAATATATTTTTTCCAAACAAATGAAACCACCATAATCTGAAACAGTAACCTTCCAATGTTTTCAATGTTACTGCAGAGCCGCACGCTCCCGGGTCGCAGTTTGCCCACCACAGCCTCATCGAACTTCTGAGGTGACTCACTTCGTACCTACAGGAGGGCAGTCACTTGTAGCCGAGTCCTATATTCAGTATCTTCCCCCATTCGCTTACCAGACAGGTCAGGAGTTACAGAGTGTGGCTGAAAGAGCCGTCGTAAATAATTTCTTCCAAACTTTGGGGCTTAGGGATGTGAGTGCTCCCAGTGCTTCATCAGCTACTTGAAACCGTTCCATTGGTATTCCAGCAATTCTTGGACCCTTGTGTTTCACTGAGGCCTCCCGTGCAGCTTGGACTTGATCCTTCAGTATCAATTGTCCTTCTACTTAAGAGGTTAAGCAGAAAGAATTGAAAGAAAAAAATTCAGCCCTCAACTTTATAATATTGAAGGATTTCATTGACAAAATATTGATCCATGCAGAGTCGCTGGACAAAAAAGATAATGAGTCAGTGTTCAGCCATTTCAACAAGACTAAATAGTGGCCTTCCCAAATGCCTGGACCCAGAATCTCCAAATGTGAGCTTAATTGGATGGCGTAAGGGGATTGCAGATGGAATTAATAAGGCCCTCAAGATGAGGTCATCCTGGACTAGAATGACCCCTAAATTCAATCACATGTGCCCTCATAAGACAGATACAGAGAAAGAGCAGAGACACAGGAAGAAGCTAATGTGAAGATAAAGGCAAACATTGTAGTCATGCCATCACAAGCCAAGCAATGGCAGGAAGAAGCCAGGAAGGATTGTCCTCTAGTGCCTTTGGAACATACCCAAGACTTTAAAACCTCAGGCTATTCTTTCTAATAGCCAGGCACCATCTAGTTTCTTCACTACACTTTACTGTAGCACCTATCTCTTCAGTGATTTCTTCATGAGGGTGACATCTATCTAGAATTAAGTGCAAGTCCAAAGTCACTGGTTCACATTAGAGGTGGTATTGTCATTTATGTTAGAACTATTATCTATCATCTTCCTGGGGCATCACTTCCACTGCCATTAGTGTTCTAAAATAAACACTAATGTTGTTAGCTATTATTAAGTGTGTAATTCACTGACATTAATTGCCTTCACAATGCTTGTGAACATTACCCCTGTGTCCCTCTAACATCACTTTTCCAGGTTTCCCCCTAGAATTTATAACCAACCTCAATCTTAAAGAAGTTGTAATGGAATGGAGTGAATTTTTTTTGGGGGGGGGGGAGGAATCACTGCCCTCTGGTGGGAGTAGGAGGCCCAGCCTTGCTCCTGGAGAGCTGCTGCTGGATTTGAACCACCAACCCAGTAGGCCGCAGTCCCACACACAACCATTGTGCCACTGGGGCTCAGTCGGGAATGGCATGAATTTATTGTTGGGTGCCAGCAGATCTGAGCAGTGCAAAATCTGTTACTGCTCCAGGCAGAGTCCTGTGTATGGATTCTATGACCTGCTCCCTGGCTCTGTTTCTCAAGGCTGTGAAACTAAATGTTAGACAGACATCTCTCTTTGATTTCAAGGGATTTATCTTATCCAAGAACACAAATTAGTAGTAAAATCCTGACCTGAAAACTGTTGTCTTGGGAGTACAAGATCTTAAAAGAGACAAAAGACAACACAAAGATTAAGATACATCATGCAGATGAAGGATGCCGTTAGCATGAGATCAAAATAGCATCTAAGGTTTCCTAGTCAGCAGTCATGGAACAAAGGAACAAATTCACAATTGGCAGTTGATCAATATATCACAGTTAGAGGTGGAACTGCAGAAGCAGGAAGAGGACCATTATTGGGACATATTATGTTAGATAGAAAGAGTCACAGATTGGTCTGAAGCCTTCTCACCAGGGCAGTCAGGGTGAGATTGATATGTAGAATAAAACTTTGCTTTACTATTGGAAACAATTGAGGAATTTAGTAAAGTAGCAAGATAAACAATTAATGAGCAGAAATTGATAGGACTCCTATATAACAGTAAAGGGATATCTGAAAAAGACTTCATGAAACAATACCATTCATAATAGTCATACAAAATTTTAAATGCTGAGGTGTAAACCTAGCCAAAGAAACAAAAGACCTGTATAAAGAAGACTATAGAACATTAAAACAGGAAACCAAAAGAGATCTACACAAATGGAAGATCATCCCGTATTCATGAATAGGAAGATTTAGTATTGTGAAAATGTCCATATTATCTGTGATAGTTAGGTTTATTGTGCCAACCTGGCCAATGGGAATATGTGGGATTAATCAGATTGCAGTTTGATTTGGAGAGCAGAGAGAAATGGCTCTGCAAGGCACTGCTGCCTCTCTGTTGCTCTGTGGTAATGGGACCATGCTGCTGCTTTAGCTGGTTCTCTGTCTCAACCTGTGAGCTATACTACCTGTGGTCCAAACCAACCTGTGGATACTGTGGCTGGAGTTTGAGGCTCCTTTGAGACCCGCTCTGCCACACAGCTGGTGTGTACATCGTTAGAGCTTGAATCTGGTGAACCCTGTCACCTTGCACTGGTGCATTTGATATCCCATCTAGGCCTACTTCGCTAAGCAACCAAGCTATTGATTCTTGGTGACCCGCCCTGCTGTTGGCTGCCTGTGTCCAGACTCTGCTTGCCTAGCCTGAGGGACGACTCCACTGTCTGCTTCCTTGACCTTGGACCTGGAAGCCCACATGTGTTGAAGGACTTCCAGTGTATCCACTGTTCCAAAGAAGTGAGTTGAGCTGGACCCTCTACTGCTGTGTGCACTGATTGGCTGTTATCTTCCTTCTCTCTTTATAAATCTATCCATACATCTTGGTTTTGATTCTTTAGAGAACCCTTCCTAACATACTGTCTAAAGCAATTTATAAATTTTAACTCACTCCTGATCCAAATCCTAACATCATTCTTTAAAGAAAGGAAAAACTAGTTACAAGCTAATATGGAGAGAGAAGAGGCCCAGGATAAGCAAAGAACTTCTCAAAAGGAACAACGAAATAAGTGGTCAGTCTGGGTAGACTAGAGAAACAAACTCATAGACACGCATATGGATATAAGGGAAAGGCTTGTATACAAGAGGAATGCAACATTGAGAAAGCATCCCAACCCAGTCCAGCCAAAAGTCGTATGTCCGATATTAGCCCATATGCCCGATATCAGTCTATAAAGTCTCCTTCCGACTCATGAAGTCACAGGCCAGTGTGTGCAGAGTACCGGCACCAGCAGGGGTCTCCCCATGGCTCCTCGCTTCCAGGGCTCAGGGTCCATCAATAGCATCCAGTGGTGGTAGAAGCAACTCAGCGCTGGCAGGGGTCTCCACGTAGCTTCTTCAGCTTCAAAGGTCTGGTTCCACAGGGTAAAGCCGTGTGGCTTCTCCTCCAGCTCCTGGGACACTGTCATCTTGTCTTGTCTGTAGTTCTAGGAGTTGTCCAGGAGTTATCTCTGAGACTGACTTCCAACAACTGGGGAGATAGCTTCTCATATCCATGAGGAAAATATTGCGAGATTTCTCAGAAGTCTCACGAGAAAGCCATGCTCACTCGGAGGCCTCATTGGGTACCCAATGGCTATCTCCAGATTAACAGGCTAGACTCCACTCCAACATCTCAATCATGAAATTAACATAAGTACATGACCACCACAGTAGTCTTTCACTACTTGACCTCAAAACGTACCACACAGCCACAGATGTCAAAACAGCCTGGTATAAGGATAGATACACAGACCAATGGAACAGTATAAATAAAAGCATCCTCCCTGATTTTCAGCAAAGGACAAAGAAACATTTATCGTGAAGGGGATGCCCTCTCCAATAAATGCTGCTGGAAAAACTGGAAATCCATGTGCCAGGAATGAAACAGGACTCATACCTCAAAAATGAACCCCAGGTGGATCAGAGACCTAAACGTAAAACCCCAAACTATCAGTATCATCAATGAGAAAATTGAGAGAAAACAAGGGGTCCTAGTGTGGGGCAAACATAGACTGCCATCGATAACAAAGGAAGCCCACACAATAGGAAACAAAATAGATCTGTGGCCTATTAGAACACTTGCACACATCAAAAGATTTCAACAAAAGAGTAAAATGAGAGCCCATGGATTGGGAAAAGATATTTAGCAATAATAATGGACCAAGGGATAATTACTACTATCTTCAGAATTCTGCAACAACACAATAATAAAATAACCACCTTCTTACAAGGTGGGCAAAAGTCGGCTGTCAAAAGATATAGTGTCTGGGGGCTTAAAGGCTTGAAAATATACAAGCAGCCATCCAGCTCAGAAGCAACAAAGCCCACATGGAAAAAGCACACCAACCTGTGTAACCACGAGGTGTCAAAGGTATCAGATATCAGGTATCAAAGAACTAAAAAGTACACCATTATAAATCAGGGGTAGTACAGATTGGGGACCCAAAGCCCATCAATAGGTGAAGCAACATCCCCTTACTGAGGGGTCGCAGGGAGGAGACAAGACAGTTAAGGTACAGTGTAGTAACAATGAAATATGCAACTTTCCTCTAGCCCTCAAATGCTTCCTCCCACCTACTATCATGATCCCAATTCTACCTGACAAATCCAGCTAGACCGGAAACATGGGAAATTTAGGGTAGGTGATCCATTTAGGACCAGTGGTGGGAGTGGTGATACTGGGAGGGTGGAGGGAGGTGGAATAGAAAGGGGGAACCAATTTCAGGGATCTACATATAACCTCCTCTCTGGAGTACAAGCAACAGGGAAGTGAGTGAAGGGACACCTTGGACAGTGTATGATATGAAAAAGTAGGGCTGAGCCCCGGTGGCGTAGTGGTTGTGCGCGGGACTGCGGCCCACTGGGACAGAGGTTCAATTCCAGCACTGGGGCTGGACCTCCTACTCCCACCACCGGAGAGCAGTGATGCCCCCCCCCCAAAAAAAAGTAATAACAATTTGTAAATTATTAAGGGTTCATGGGGGAGGGGTACGGGGAGGGGAGGGAAATACGGGGAGCTGGTACTGGGAACCTAAGTGGAGGGAGGATGTTTTGAGAGTGATGAAGGCAGCAAGTGTGCAAATGTGGCCTGCATACAATTGATGTATGTGTTGATCATAATGGGAGTTGTTTGAACCCCCAATAAAATGATTTAGATTTTAAAAAAGAGGAGCTTATATCAAGGGCTCAAGTAGAAAATATTTGGAAATGAAGATGGCAACATGTGTATAAATATGCTTGATACAAATGATGTACTGAATGTTATAAGAGCTGTAAGATTCCCCAATAAAATCACTGGGGGTGAAAAAAGTGGGCAAAAAACCTGTGTTAGTCTGGGTTGACTAGAGAAACAAATTTAGATACATCATATATGTATAAGAAAGAGCTTTTTATCGAAAAGTAATTGTATATTAAGAAAACAACCCCGTCCAGATAGAATCTGCAAGTCTGATATTAACCCATATGTCTGATACTAGCCTATAAATTCCTCCTTAAACTCATGCAGCACCTGATATGATGCCAAATGCAGGAAGATCACAGGCCAGGGGGTGGGAAGTCTTGTGGATCCAGTGGTGGTGGAAGCATCTCAGCACTGGCGTGATGCCCCTCCAGATCTGTGTGTGTGGCTCCTCATGTCTTGTCAACAGGAAGAGAAGCAGAGAGTGTGTCCCACTTCTCAGGAGAAAGAAAGGAAGTTCCCTAATCCTCATGAGAAGGCGACACCCACAAAGAGTCATGATCAGGCTGTGACCTGAATGATAGGCTATATTCCATACCTTCACTCTATTTATCAAGTTGACACGAAATTATGAAACTATCACAGGACTGCAATAGAAAATTCACAATGGACAACACTCAAATGGCTAACAAGCATGAGGAATGACTTGTTCACCAGCCATCTGGGAAAAGCAAATCAAAATAATGATGTGATACCTGACACCCACAACCATAGCACAATTGAAAAAACCAGAACAACAAATTCTGGAGAGGGTGTAGAGAGATTGGAACTCTTATAAACTGCTGGTGAGCTTGTAAATATACACAACCACTGTGGAAAGCAGTATGGTGGTTCTTAAAACAAGTGGCAATGGAAGTACCAGACAACCTAGAAATACCATGGTTGGGCATATACTCCAAATAAATAAGAAACAGAAACAGATAATAAACAGATGTATGTTCTCCCATGTTCATTGAAGTACAGTTTACAATAGCAAGAGGTTGGACACAGCTCAGATTTCCGTCAGTAGAAGAATGGGTTTGGAAAAAGCTTTGGTAGATACACATTCACTCAATGGAATGCTACCCACGGATATCTAAAAAACAGCAGTGAGACCATGAACCACCTCATGACATTGAGGGATCAGAAATCGTTATGCTGAGTGAAGTTAGCCACAAAAGGACAAGTACTGTAGGAATCCACTGCTGTAAGGGTCAACATGAAGGTGATCCCGGGCCTTGCAATCACTAACCAATTGCCAAGCAACTCACACGAGTGTCTGACTAGTACATGAGCCATACCTCATCCTTTATCTTGAACACTACTTTGACAGAGGAAACCTCATGTGATAGTTCATTTTTTTGTGCCAACTTGGCACTGGTGAGAAGATATGGGTGGAGTTTATCCTGTCAATCAGGTCACTGAGATAACTGGTTCTCTGGAACCCACCCACCCCAGTCCCACACACCCTCTTTCCCTGGTGGTTGGATCAGCACACTGCCTGCTGTAACTGCCCTGCCCTCTCGTGTGTGCTGTGTTACCAGTGGTCGACTCCAGAGCCAGCCTTGGATCATGTAACAGCTGTATGAGTCATGTACTAGTCAGACTCTCCTGTGAGTTGCTTGGCAGAGTAACGAGTGATACTGATGGGAAAATCAAGTCAAGAGGTGGAATGTAGAGCTTTCATGTCTCAGAAGAAGACAAATGCCTTTCCTTCAGTACAAAAATGGGGAGGAATCGCCTCCCAAGGTGGGGGAAAACAGCTTGCAATACTTATATGGACCTCAAGGGGAGTGTATGCCTGGTACTATGCTCCTAATGGGGCATGCTGGTCCGAGTGTCTGTACTGCCCCTGGGGGCGTGTGCCATAGAATACTGGGGCATGGACCCCTGCAGCTTCAAGTAGCACACCATCCTCCGAGACCAAATCACAGGGATGTGATGTGAACTCCTCAGTAGTTGATCTGGACTCTGCCTCAAACATGCCTGTAACCTAAAGACATAAGGACAAAAACACATAGCATGTGAAGAAACAGAAGATAGCTATACCAAGAGTATTGAACTTTTTCAGTCAAAGTAAGGAGCTGTCCTCAATGTACCCCACACTCCCAAGACACACATCAATGTGTGAGCTTTGGGAGTTCCTGAAAGCTCTCTTTAGGCCCACCTGGCCTTTCTTTGCAGGAATAACCAGTTTCTGTGGAGTCCATTCGGACTCACGGCAGCCCCTTGTGGTACAGAATAGAACTGCGCTCCATAGAGCTTCAAGGCGGAGTCCTTTGTAAAGTAGATTGCCAGGCCTTTCTTCCATGTGCTGCAGCATGTGGCACTCGCCAGCCTTTGCGTTAGTCATCAAATGTTTCGCTGTGCCTCCTGGGGAAGAAACACAAACAAACAACCACCCAAACTTGTGGTCATGGAGTCAGTTCTGGCTCACGTGGCAGCCCCTTGGTTGCATTTCCCACAAGGCAGATAACCAGGCCTGGCTTCAGTGGAACTGCTAGGTACATTCAAGCCCACACTTTTTTTTTTTTAAGAAATAGACAAGTATAAATGACTTGCATCACCCAGGGGCCTGTTGGGTTGTTGCTGCTAGAGGCCACTGAGTCAGCTGGGACCCATCGCCACCCCATGCACAGCAGACTGAGACATTGCACGGTTCCATGCCGTCCTCACAGTCGTTCCTGAGGCCATTGATACTGCCACTGTGTCACTCCATCTCACCGGGGCCCCGTCCTCTCCTGCCCCTCGACTTTACCAAACATGACACCCTCCTCCAGGGACTAAGCTCTCCTGACAATAGATCCAAAGTATGGAAGATGAAGTCTTGCCTCAAGGGAGCACTCCGCCCCTACCTTTTCCAATACAGATCAGATCGACCTATTGTGGGAGCCTCTAAAATTTAGAGTCTGCATCCTCATTCTCCATCCCTGCTGATGCATTTCCAAGCCTCCCCTTTCTACCTGCAGAACAAGGATTAGTGGAATTGGATTTGTTTTTGTTTTTGCAACTCTTTCAAGCTTGAGCTAAGATTTGGCAGTAAAATGACACCTCTTCCTCTCAGCTCTGGGACCATCGCTGAAGGTGTCGCATCTTAACATCCTATTATGTGGGTCTGTTGTCATAGGATGCTTTGCTCCAAGTGTGATCATTCATAGCCCCTGCCCAGTCCTGGACCAGCCTCACAAGTGTTGTCACTTTGAGCCCTTTGTTGTAGCCACTGTCCCCGCAGAATAAGGCCATCAAAAGGCAACTGGGTCTGAATACAGATGCAAAACTCATTGGTCTTAATAACTGCAGCCCCAGAACAATGATGAGGAAATTCCTTTTTTTTTTCCACTCCATTTTTTCACAAAGTCTTTGAAGCGCCCTCGCATTAAGTCTCGCTTCCAGCAGCCACCATGGAGCTCATCAGGGTATCTCTATATAACTCCATCCGTCTTTGCCAATTCTCTGATGGCTTATTTCCTGATGAAGCCCAATTGTTCTCCAGGCCTTTGTTGGGGAAATCCTCCCGCCCTTTCATGTTCTGGAAAACAGCATTGCTCACTACAAGACATGAACCAAATTTAGTGATTTACTGTTTGAATAACTTCGGTTTCCCCTTCCTCATCTCCTGCTCCTTCCCCTCTAGTCTCCCGGGAACCAAGTGGTCTTAACATTAAAAAAAAGAAACATTCTTAACAAAACGACCTTTGCGACCACCTCAGGACAGCGCCTGCCAGATTTCCACCTGAATTTTATCTGATAAAGCTGGTCTGTGGTCCTCCTCCATCTTTGTGCAGTTCAAACACAGGCCTGGGACTCCCCTTTCTGGACGACAGTGCTCCTTCCTGCCCATCCCTTATCCCTCACAATGATTCTTCTGAAAGCATCATCTTGGTCACGGTTTACCATGATAGTAGTTACACACTGGGCTGAATCCGGGTTTCAGTGATTTGAAGCCCCCAGGAGTTCCTGCAGAGAAAGACAGAACGTTCTATTTACATAAGTAGTTATAGTCTGGGAACCCCACAGAGGCAGTTCTAGTGAGTTCTATGGGGCCCCTATGTGTGTGCAAGGACTTAATGGCAGTGAGATTGGTTTGGGTTGGGCCCTTGTCCGTACACGCAGCCCTCCAAGCAGGAGAAATGTCTCAGTGCTAGGAACCTTCCAAGTGGCTCAGGGCTTCCAGAGAGGGCTGGGCCAGCCTCTGGCAGGAATGAGCACATGGCAGTGGATGGATGTTGGACTGTCCAGCCTCCACTTGGCTTTTTACTCAGCACCACCACCACCCCACCACCCTACAAGTACAGTATTAGAGCCTCCATTTGGAGTGCTAGATTTCTGGACATGTTCTCAGGAAAGGATTGTGCAGTATTTTCTTTTAAAGCAGTATAATTTTATTTATTTAAATCATTTTATTGGGGGCTCATACATAGTTTTTCACAGTACATAAATACATATATTGTGCCATGCTTCTTCACATGCCTGCTGCTGTCATCAGTCTCCAAACCTCCGCTCTTCCACTACAGCCCTTGACATCAGCTTCTCATCTTTCCCCTTCCATCCTTGCTCCCACTCCCCCACCAACCCTCAATACTTTATAAATTATTATTGCTTTGTCATAACTTATACTGTCCAATGTCTCCCCTCACCCTCTCCACCAATGTCTGTCCTCCCGGTTGGAGGTAGATCCTTATAATTGGCTCCCCCTCTCTACTCCACCTTCTCCACCCATCCAGTAGCTCCACTCTTACTACTGGCCCCAAAGGGCTCATCTGAACTGGGTTTCCCGTATTTCCATTTCTTAACTCTACCAGTGTACCTCCTCCAGTCCAGCTGGGTTTATAAGATAAAATTGGGACCATGATAGTTGGGAGGAGGAAGCCTTCAGGAACTAGAGGAAAGTTGTATGCTTTATCGCCACCTCACTGCACCTCGACTGGCTTGTCTCCTCTCCACGACTCCCCGTGAGAGGGTGTCCAATTACCCACAGGTAGGCCTTGGAACCCCACTCTGCTTCCCCCCCCATTCGTAGTGATGTGATTCTCATTCTTTGATACTTGCTATCTGCTCCCTTCAGCCCCCCGTGATCACACATGCTAGTATGTTTCTTCCATGTGGGCTTTGCTGCTTCTGGATGTGCAGTATTTTTTTTTGCATCACTGCCCTCTGGTGGTAGGAATAGGAGGCCCAGCCTTTGCTCCTGTGGAGCTGCTGCTGAAATTGAACCTCCATCCCGGTGGGCCGCAGTCCCGCGCACAACCACTACGCCACTGGGGCTCAGCCCGATGTGCAGTATTTTTTTAATTAAATACTTTTACATCTCTTATCACAATTCATCCATTATGTCAAGCACATTTGTACATATGCTGCCATCATCATTTTCTAAGCATTTGCTTTCTACTTGAGTCCTTGATAACAGCTCCTCTTCCCCCCCCCTTCCCAACCTGCCCTTCCTCATGAATCTTTGATAAGTTATAGATTATTATTTTCAAATCTTACATCATCCTTTGTCACCCTTCACCCAGTTTTATGTTGTTTGTCCACCTGGGAGAGGGTTATATGTTGATCCTTGTGATTGATTCCCTCTATCTCCCCCAACTTTCCCCTTATCCTCCTGGTATCTCTATTTTCATTGTTGCCTCTGAGGGGTCTATCTCTCCTGGATCCTCTGTGTTGTGGGCTCTTCTCTGTAGCACTGTGCATGTTCTGGTCTAATCTAATTTGTAAGGTAGAATTTAGGTCATGATAATGGGGCGAAGGAAGAATTAAAGAACTAGATGAAAGTTGTGTGTTTCACCGGTGCTATACTGCATCCTGACTGGCTCATTGCATCCTTATGATCCTTCTGTGAGAGGACATCCAATTATCTACAGATAGGCTTTGGGTCTCTACTTCATTCCACCACCACCACTACCACCCCCATTCACATTGGGTATGATTTTGTTCTGGGTCTTAGATGCTTGATACCATTGATACTTCATGATCACACAGGCTGCCATGCTTCTATGTGGGCTTTGTTGCTTCTCAGCTTGATGGCTGCTTGTGTATCTTCAAGTCTATAAGACCCAGATGCTATATTTTTTTATAGCCAGGCACTATCAGCTTTCTTCACCACATTTGCTTATGCATCCACTTTGTTTTCAGTGATCATGTTAGGAAGATGAGCATCACAGAATGCCATATTATTAGAACAATGTGTTCTTGTGGTGAGGGAGTACTTGAGTGGCGGCCCAATCTCCATTTGCTACCTTACTTCTTAACATATAAATATAAGTACATCGATCTATTCCCCTTATTATATATAAGTATATTTACATATGTATATGCCTGTATTAGACCTCTATAAATGTCCTTTGCCTCCTGGTTCTTTCCTCTATTTCTTTTTACTTTCCTCTTGCCCCACCATCATGGTGGGACTTTAGTCAGGTTTAGTAATTCCTCCCGGCTTCATTGCCCTTGATTAAGCCCCACGAGGCATCTTATATCCTACTCTCCACTGATTTTAGTTCACTTGTTGTTCCCTTGTCCCTGGGTTTGGTTTCCTCTATCCCCATCTTCCTTTCACCCACCTCCCCTTCCGACTGTGCAGTGTCTCCTCATGCTGTGCATGGATCAACGTGTAGTTCATCAGATGACTGTGGGTCAACTTAACAACAACAGCTTAGGTTTACAATGAAAGTCTTAAATCCATTTTGAGGTAGAGGGTCACTATAAGTCAGAATGAACTCAACAGCAGTGAATGATAAGTGATTCAGCCTCTACTGAGTTCTTTCAGTCTATTAACCAGCACAATGTGAACAGCCTCGCCCTCAGGCCCAGTGTGTTGGAAAGTGGATGTTATCACTTCCCTAGGCATCCCAGGGAGGGGCTGCCTATCCCTTAGGGCAGTGGTTTTCAAGCTTCCTAATGCCTCAAGCCTTTAATATAGTTCCTCATATTGTGGTGACCCGTTTGTGGGTGTCTCTGCATGTGGGCGGACCCACATGGAGACTGATAGAGGAAGGATGTCTCAGTTCCTAAGACCATTGAAAATATGGTCTTAGGTGACCTCTGTGAAAGGGTCATTTGACCTTCAAAGGGGTCATGACTCCCAGGTTGAGAGCTGCTGCCTTAGAGACTTAATGTGAGCACACTCTTGGCAGAGTTGAATTATGGACTAGAGTCCACTTGAGTCATTTCCAGATGAGAGTTGTGATAAAGAGACCCCAAATTTGAATGTAGTTTATGGATACATTCATTATGTCTTACAACAAAGATGATTCATCAGGTTGAGAGAAACCACCGGCATGAGGCTATTGTGTTACCCAAGAATTTAAGACTCTAGTCACTACCACCACAGTAGGGTGCAGAATGTTGTCTTTGTGAACACTATTCTACCAGTGGAGTGTCATGTCTGCTGAGACTGCAATCCTGATTCCTCAGGCCCAGCAACCCATTTTGACTAGAGGAGTTTTATTCTACTTTTTAAAGCTTTTTATATTGCTGGTTAGTGGTCAGAAAGAATTCAAATGGGGTTGAATTTATGGCGAGACTGACAAATGATTATAACTCCTCCTATAATCGTAGCCTTAAGCTTTAGTCTAGTACATCAATAAGGAACAATAATGAAAGGAAAGAAAGTTTAGTCTCCCAATTCCTTATCCACACATCCAAATCCAAAATGCTTTGAAAATTGATGTGTGTGTGTGTGTGTGTGTGTGTGTGTGTGTGTTGGGAGAGTGTCTCATAAGCCATTAGCAGATGTTTGCCACAGAAGAAAAATAAAACATTTGGGCTGAGCCCCAGTGACGTAGTGGTTGTGTGCAGGACTGCGGCCTATTGGGTTGGCAGTTCCAATCCAGCAGCAGCTCTCCAGGAGCAAGGCTCGGCCTCCTACTCCCACCAGAGGGCAGTGATGCCTCCCCCCCCCCCCCAAAAA
>PVJH01034229.1:0-20899 GCA_004026705.1 Nesogale talazaci | reverse complement strand
TTAAAAAAAAAAAAAAAAAAGAAAGTAAACACCTCTGTTTTGCTGACTGTGCCAAGGCATTCAACTGTGTGGATCAGAACACATTGTGATAATATTGTGAAGGCTGAGCCCCGGTGGCGTAGTGGTTGTGCGCGGGACTGCGGCCCACTGGGACGGAAGTTCAATTCCAGCAGTGGGGCTGGGCCTCCTACTCCCACTGCCGGAGAGCAGTGATGCCCCCACCCCCACCCCACCCCCCCAAAAAAAGAAAAAGAAAAAGATAATATTGTGAAGAGGAGGCATTCCAGAAAACCTGTACATAAAGCAAGAAACAGTCATTCAAATAGATCAAGGGGTTAGGGTTGGGAGGTTGGAAAGTGTGAGCTTAAAGATCAGGAAAGGCATCTGTCAACACCTCTTCAATCGTAGAGCTGAGCAAATCATCTGAGAAACGAGGCTCCATGAAGAAGCACGTGGCACCGAGATTGGAGGTCAACTCATTAACAACCTGTGTGCGACGTGCAGATGACGCAGCTGGGCTTGGTGGAAGTGAAGAGAAAGTGAAGCACTTACTCATAAGATGAAAGGCTCCTGCTTTCCCTAAGGATGGCACCTTTATGTCAAGAAACAACTGGACCTCACAACTGGACCAGGAAATGCATCGCGTTTATCAGATAGGATGGAAATGGTCAAGGATTTCATTTTGTCGTACTCCACAATCAAGGGCCAGGCAAGCAGCAGTCAGGGGACATGCTGCCTTGGGAACATATGTTGCAGGAGGAGACCTCTCTGAAGTTTTAAAAGGCAAGGTAGCACTTTGAGGAGGAAGGTTGCGCCTCGTCCACCTTTCCCGTGGTTTCACAGCCCGTGACAGCTGGACGATGTATAAAGACGATGAGAGGAGGACCGATGCCTTTCCCTTCCAGCGTTGACAAGGACAGTGACTGGACCGTGGACTGCCAGAAGAGCAGACCCAACAGTCTTAGAAGAACTGTAGGCAGCATACTTCTTAGAAGCAAGGATGACGTCATCTCACATATTCTGGACATATGATCAAGAGGGAGCTGTCCTGGAGAAGAACGTTCACTTTGGTGAGATGTGGTCCATGAGGCGGATGAGCAGAGCGGCCGCAACCAGGGACTCAACACGGCGAAGATGGGGAGGACGGGGCAGGACCGGGCCGTGTTTCATCCTCGTGTTCAGAGGGCCTACGAACTGGAAGATAGTCCCGGGCGCTGAACAATAACATGTTAAATTGCTTTTTTAATTTGTACATTAATCGTTGCTGCTGCTGCTTCTTGACTGCACATCAGGGATCTTTTATGGAGAATGCCCCTCCACCACAGTTCACACGGTTTCCCACCTTCGATTCGTACCATTCGAGGGAGGCGGTTGTTGATCAGCAGGGAGACATCTGTCTGATGAGCTTCGATGGGAAACTCGGAGGATGGCAGCAGCGAGGAAGGGTTAGCGTCCGAGAACAAAGGTGGGTCCTCTAACTCCGCCTTCTGCCTCTCCTTCCACTCTCCCCTGAGACAGAAAACGGGGCCAGAGTGGGTGCATGCCTTTTGCTTATGCCACACAGCCAACTGGGACCCTCGGTGAACATAGTCGTTCAACATAACAGATTGCCCAGCTACCAAATGATAAAGCATCTGGGATCTTAAAGGCTTGAAGGTGAGCAAGCGGCCATCTAGTGCAAAGGCAGCAAAGCCCACAAGAAAGAAGCACACCGGCTTGTGTGATCCTGAGGGGTCGAAGGAAGAAAATAGCAAACATCAAAGATGAAGAATCACATCAATACGAATGAAGAGGAGAACAGGGTGGGGACCTCCTTAAAATAAAGTCACCAGAAGTCCCACTTTTGGCAAGACAGTCCTGATTTCAAACAATTTTTCCCGCGTCCCAGGGCATTTTTTTAAAGTCCCAATTTGGGGAAAGAATGCACTACAAGCTAGGGAATGGCGGGAGAATGGAAAGGGAATATTCCCCCTCTACCTGCCCCCCAACCCCCACTCCCGGTCAATGGTGTCCTGCTTTTACCAATGTTAAAATCTGGTCACTTTACCTTACAGGGGAGTCTCGGGAAGGAAACGGGCCAGTCAAGGTGCAGTGAGGTAACGATGAAACATACAACTTCTAGTTCTTAAAAGCTTCTTCCCCCCCAACTATCATGGTCCCAATTCTACCTTACAAATCCAGCTGGACTGGAAGAGGTACACGGGTACAGATGAGAACTGGAAATATGGGGAACCCAAGACAGATGAACCCCTCAGGACCAGTGGTGACAGTGGAGAACCTGGAAGAGTGTAAGGAAGGTGGGATAGAAAAGGGGAGTCGATGATAAGAATCTACATATAGGGCTGAGCCCCGGTGGCGTAGTGGTTGTGCGTGGGACTGCGGCCCACTGGGACAGAGGTTCAATTCCAGCAATGGGGCTGGGCCTCCTACTCCCACCACCGGAGAGCAGTGATGCCAAAAAAAAAAAAAAAGAATCTACATATAACCTCCTCTCTGGAGGACGGACAGCAGAGGAGTGTGCAAGGGGAGAGGGCATTTGCTGTACACCGGGCAGTGTAAGATAGGACAAAATAATAATAAGGTATAGACTAGCAAGGGTTCGTGAGGGAGGGGGACCTGGGAGGGAGGGAAAAAGAGGAAGAACTAATGTGAAGGGCTCAAGTAGAAGGCAGATGTTTTGAGAATGATGACTGCAGGCACGCGAAGGTGCTTGGCACAATATATTTATGTATGGATTGTGATAAGCATTGTAGGAGCCCCCAATAAAATGATTTATTAAAAAAAAAACCCACACAACAGATTCACATTACAGTATCGGCGATGCCCTCTCTTGGAGGAGGTGGAAGGATTCAAACAGCTTAATAAGACCCAATCACCGGAATGGAATTCACGACCTCCAGAGAGGACGCAGATGGTGCAACCTAGCCTCACTTACCAGGTGCACAAAATCAGAATCAACCCCAAAGTCTATGGATTACATGTCAAATTCACATCCACTCACAATAGGTCACTCTAATGGAGGGGCCGGGGATAAGGGCCATCCATATGGAAGATGATCTGCTTTCCTTTCAGTGCTCAACAGCCTCCCCCTGCCCCCCACCCCTCCTGCCCTCTCGAGCTGATGTGTTAGACGACTCACCACAAACAGCTGCGTGCTCCTGTTACCGTCCTAAGTACCTTCTCTAGTAATAAACCATGCCATTCCTCCCCCCGGGTAGGCTGTGGCCTGCAATTAGCAGCCAATCTTGCTGACTGAGTTTGAGTTTATTTAGTCCTGAATTCCCAGAACACGTTGCTGTTCTTCTTTTAAATGGCATCAATCATGTTCTGTTCCATTGAGAAAACAGGTATGGAGTGCTTGCTGTATGTCAAGCCGAGGCCTAAGAATTCACATACCATCGTCTTGTCCTCTGCTTCATTCTCGTGTCGTGGGGAGAGGGACTGATGTATGGAGAACCTTTCCCTCTCTGCTGGCTTCCACGGGGCGCTGCTGATCCAGTCGGGGGGGGGGGGTCAGGGGGGGCTTATGGAAGGAGGCAAATGTGTTAACTGGGAGGAAAGAGAGGAGAGAGGATAGGAGAATGAACAAGCAAATGTAAGGATAGCTAAATCCAGTCTGTAAAGGAAAGGCAGGACCTTGGAGACAGGAAGGATTAAAGTCCAAGGTAGGGGGCAGGCTGTGCTCATTTTCATGCCAATATGAACTTTTCCAAGGAGCCCCGGTGTCGCTGTCAGGTAAGCATTAGGCAGCTAACCCCAAGGTCAGTGGTTCCAACCCCTCAGCCTCACTCAGCGGGGACGAAAGATGAGGTGATTTGCTCCTGTAAAGATGGAAACAGCCTCAAAAACCAACTCCAACTCAGAAGGGCGACAGCATGCATATGAAGTTTTCCAGTATGAACCCTCTCTCTTTGTGGTCGGAGAAATAGATGGGGATGCGGAGTTGGTGTTCTCAGTGGTGATTGCAACTTCCTTTGGCTTTAAAGCTAGTTGGGATAGCAGGGGAAGCTTTGTGGGAGCAGGGGAACGGGAATTCTCTGTTCATTCTGCTGGCTTTCTTTTCCTGCAAATCTACAACATATTCTAAAAAGAATGCTAAATCCAACGGTTGCCAGGGAGTCAGTACCGACTCCTGACAACCCCATGGTGGCGCGAGCCTGTCCGTTTGGGCTCAGAGGCGCCTCTGCACAGCAGAAGCAACCCCCAGCACTCTCCCTCCTCACCACGCTCTTTTATTTGAGCTCATTGCTGCAGCGCTGTGTAAACCCATTGCCTGGAGCACCTGCCTCTGGTTCTACTCTGCCAAAGGAGCCTGGTGGCGGCGCATTGTTTGTCTGTGCCTTTGGGCTGTTCACCATAAAGTCAACTGTCCCCAACCGCCACTGTTCTGAGGAAGAAAGATGAAACTTGCTACACGCAGTTCCCCCTGTGACCTCTAGGGGCGCGATGAGCGCCTAGACAGAATCTCTGTCTCACCCAGCATGCTGTCCTTTGCCAGAGACTGGTCTCTCCAAAGCACTAGCGACAGAGACTTGCCATCCTCGCTGCAGAAGGTCGTACTTCTGCTAAGGCAGGCTTCCGGGTTCCTCTGTCAATCCACGGCGTTTTCAATATTCTTCGCCAGCACCATGACTCCAATGGATCCATTCTTCTGCAGTGTTCTTCACTCATCGAAAGTGATCAGATTTTAAGCGGGACACCATTGACTGGGGGAAGGGGGCGGGGTTCTTGATTAAACATTTGATCTCCATGTTCATAGAACGCAAAGATAGTAGTGTAATATATTTATTTGATTTTTAAACGCCACGGGACGCGGGACAATTGTGAAAAAAGCGGGGCGTCAGGTCACCTTATTCATGACCCAACTTATACATACATAGGTGGCGGTTAAAAATACCACGGCTCGGGGTCAGGTGCGCAATGTTTACATGATTTATTTTAGGAGCTTCATTTATGTGAGGAGGGGGGCAGCCAAAGCCATCTGGGTTATCACTGACAACAGGGGATTGCCTGGAGGTGCAGAGCCTAGTCTCTCTTCCCATTCCCATCTCTCCCCTGTTCTTCAGTAAAAAGCACCAACATCACCTAGATGCTCAGACCCCACACCCGGGAGGTCCCTCCGTCTCTTTTACCCCCTGGCCAGGCCATCGCCTAGTCCTCCGTCCTTCTGCTTCTTCCTACCCACTGCCATCAAGTCAGTGCCGACACATCACAATCCCACCCTTCCCCATGGGTTTTTGGGGACCGGAACTGTCTAGAGGAGTAGAAAGTCCATTTTTGATCCCCCAGAGTTGCTGGTGGTTTTGAACTGCTGGCCACAGCCCAACTCGCAGCCATCACCCAGGCTCCCCACCGAGTCCTCCTGCTTGTATTTTAGCATCTGGAATCCATCAGACGCACTCTTTTTCTCTCGCTTTCTCTTGGCTGCCCCTGTCTACTCTCTGAGCCATTTCTCTCAAAGTCACCAACGCAAAGCCAACTGTGTAACTCAGACGAGGTGACTCCTTTGCTGAAAAGCATCCGGCGGCTTCTCCGCCGGTTGACATCCAAGGCAGGATCTGACCCCCTTCCGCCTCTCCCACACGCCGTGCCTCTCCTCTTGCGTTCCTGGTCTTGTTTCTGATTCTCATGGACAGTCAGCTCTTTCGTGCCCTGCCCATGTTTCACCTGACTCCTGCCCACTCACCCCCTTCAGTTTCTGGAGAAATGCCTGACCTCAAAGAGACCGACACTGTGATTCTCTAGCCTCGCTCCCAGATTCTCGACTCGGTCCTCCCCAACCTCGGATACTGCATAACGCTCTTCCGTTTGCTTGTTTTGATCACCAACCCCACCAGACGGTACACTTCCTGACAGCCAAGACCGCGTCTGTGTTGTTCACTCCCGTATGCGTGTTTCACATTTTTACGGGGTGAAGGACGGGGAGTGGGGAGCTTGGTCTTGATTCAGTGGCTGGCGCGAAGCAGGGAGAGCACAGGATTGGGTGTGCACTTTACAGAGACTATACTGGTGGTTGAAGGGGCCATCCTGGAGTCAGGAAAACCTGTGTGTGTGTGTGGGGGGGGGCGGTGAGGTGGTGATAGCAATTGGCAAAGGACTGAGCTCAGTCCTGGACATGAGGAAGAAAAATCGGTCACTTTCGGAGGATGTGATAGTTGGTTGAGTCTACAATGTGTTGGGGAAAGGCTACCCCAGCATGACTCCGAGACTCTCGGGCACGATGAGCAGATGCATGGGACCGTCTGTCCTGGAGGCTGGGCATGCACGACTGTGCAGTTGTAGTTACATCATCTGTTGTCAATTTGAGAGAGTGAAGGGCACTGAGGACATAAATAGCTCACTGGAGGTCGGACACAGGCAGGCGCCCTGGGACACATTCCAGCTGAGAAGACACATGAAGCGACACTAGTGCCCTGAGCTGGAGGACTCCTATGGAGACCCCTGCCAGCAGTGCTTACATTGCCACTGGATCCACAAGACTTTCCACCCACTGGCCTGTGATCTTCCTGCTCTCGGTGTCGTTGTACGTGTTGCAGACTGGTATCAGGCATATGGGCAAATATTGGACCTACGGACTTGATCTGGACTAGGCTAGGGTGTTTTCTCAATACTCAATTGATCTTGTATATAAAGTTCCTTCTTGTACGCATCCGGGTGTCTCTATGAATTTGTTTCTCGAGTTTACCCAAACGAACACAGTGGTACAGACTGCAGGAGGAGGGGAGGAAGGGCAGTGTGTAGAGGGTAAAGTAGGGCACAGTACCAGCTGCTGCTAGGGATTCCACCCCCTGGAAATGGTGTGTGAGTCTGGTCATGGGTTCCACGGGGCTTTCTTTTTTTTTTCTTCTAATTTATTTTCATTGTTGGTGATGTCATATACAGCAGAACGCACCCTAGCTCAACAACTTATACATGTAAGAAAATAAGTGGAAAAAATGGTTACAAAATTATTGAAAAACCAAGAAAAGAAGTGAAAAATTGCTATGAAATTATTGAAAAACTTTCACTAAACAAAAATATCAAAAATGTGATACTATCATTTCTCCACATAGTCTATACCTAGGTCTATACCTGACTGAAGGGTTCAGAGTGGTTCCAGATGTGGTCCCGGGTGGTGCAGTGAATTAAGCATTATGTTGCCAGCCTCCAGTGTCAAACCTACAAGCTGCTCTTTGGGGAAACTTCAGTCACTTTCGGAGGATTTCACTTCAGTGAAAGTGTGTCCTCTTGGCAACCCTATATAAAGTCCCTCGGATTCAGAACCAACTGGATAGTTGTAGATTTTTTCTTTTGGAATCATTTCCCCAAACTCTTCTATTCATATCAAATGATCAGTTTGGACATCCTTAAGGGCATTCAAATCGTGTGCCTTTTCGATGTTCTTTGAATTTGGGTCACAAAATCCCTATGAAGGGACAAGATCGGGGCGATGGGAGGGGATGGGCAAGACTTCCCAGCGAAACTCTCCAGGACAGTCCTTGCTACCCTTGAAGAATGAGCAAATGCACCACTGCTATGGCAACCATTCCCTGGAACAGCCTTCATGGCCTCTGTCTTGCCAATGCCGTTTTCCAAGTGCTCAAAGCTCCTTTGTAAGACCGCTCTGTGATCATCGTGTGTCCTGTGCCCTTGGAGATCGCCCCTCTGATGTTCATGGAAACAGTCACGACATCCTTCTGAGCTGACCTCTCTGTCCCCAATTTAACTGGGTCCCGCAGATCCCCTGAGAAGTCATTGCTTTGAAGGGACCTGGATACAACTATTTCCAGGTCCCCGAGAGTGACTGAGACATGTGTAATACATAGAGAATTTGTCTCCGGCCATCCACTGACCACACGTTCTGTTCTGAACACACCCAGGGCAACATTAACTGGAACTTCACTAGCCACGTGTTTTGACTTACTCCTGTACAGCTCATTTAAAAAAAAATAATTCAAATGAATATTTGAATGCAAATTCTTCTTGGGTCTTCCTCACTCCACGACTGACTTCCACACAAGTAGGAAGCAAGTGAACATGCAATGGGGCGGGTCGAGGCCCTCTAAGGTCACAAAGTGACCCTCTGGCTCTCCAACCCCGCACAGAGCTCGTGGGCAGCAGACTAACCCAATGCAATGTGTCCTTTGATTTCGTGATGGCTGCTTCTAGGAGTATTGATTGTGGATCCAAGAATCCTGCATGTAATAGCCCCCCCAGGAATCTGTTTGGGAACATTGTGTGCTGGTGTGCAGCCAAGGGTACACTGCTTGTTATCCAGACCCTCAAACCTGCGCACAGACCCTGCCACAGGGGGTGGGGGGGGGAGGGAAAGGGGGCATTGGCTCTCTGAATCCCCCTGTCACTCATCTCCTTGAGTCCAGCTCACCTTGTTCCATCCCTGGTGGCCCCTCACCCTTTGCTTGTTTTTAGCCCTGGCAGAAACAAAGCATGCCCAAAATATACAGGCCAACTGGTGAGTGATGAGTGATTAGCTGCCCGGCTGTAAAAGGTTGGAATGAGGCGCCTTTCAGCGCTAAGTGCAGTAACCCTAGCCCTGGGCTTGCTGTAATCTTAGATGGACTGGCAGCCTGATGGGCAGCCTGAGCTGGCCTGAGGTCCTCAGTGGGATAGCAGGCAGTCGTCTCTGCAGTACATTGAAAGCTTGCCACAAGCACACAAATGGAGGCCACTTAGAGGCTCTGCGTGGTGACCCCACGTCAGCTCTGGCTTTGCTTCTTCCTTTCGGGGAGGCAGGCCGTTCACGGGACGACTCCCGTGCCTTATCTCAGCCTTTCCTTTCTGCAAAATATCCTGGGTGCCGGCCTCGGAACCAAGAGGTGGGAGTTCGAATCCCAGCACCACCCCCTCCCTGCAGCTCTGTGGCCTCAGGCAAGACACTCAACCTCTCTGAGGCTGTTCCCTCATCAGCAAAGTGGCAGAGTCCAGGCGCCCAAGGGTTGTCGGGAGAACTTAAAGGCGCTAAGGGACTCCAAGGACTGACTGGCCCATAGGGGACATTCCGTACATGTTAATGGTCCCCGAGTTGACATGCTTGCTGCTCCTGGTCAGATGTCTCTATTTCATAAGTCCCAGGGCACTGGGGAAATGAAGTCAGCTATCAGATGTCTGTCGTTTACAGTGAGATGTTAACTAGGTGTTACTGTAAACTGTGCTCTCGGGAAAGTCAACAGTCTACACAAACATGTACTCCACAGGCGTGATCAACTAGCACTTAATAAAACATGAGCTGCTACTAAGAGGGCTTCAGACATTATGACCCCCCAGTAGCCCCAGAAACATTGTAACAAACTGGTAGGAAGGTTTTCACTGGGGGAAGGATTCTGCCTGTTAATAAGTGTAGATGATAATGAATTCTCTGGCTCAGCCCTGGTGGCCTAGTGGTTGTGTGCGGGACTGCGGCTCACAGGGCTGACAGTTCAGGTCCAGCAGCAGCTCTCCAGGAGCAAGGCTGGGCTTCCTACTCCCACCAGGGCAGTGATGCCACACACACACACACACACATGAAAAGAAAGAAAGAAAGGAAGAAAGAGAGAGAAAGAAAGAAAGAGGGCTGAACCCCGGTGGCGTAGTGGTTGTGCGCGGGACTGCGGCCCACTGGGACAGAGGTCAATTCCAGCAGTGGGGCTGGGCCTCCTACTCCCACCACCGGAGTGCAGTGATGCCCCCCCCCCTCAAAAAAAAAAAGAAAGAAAGAAAGAGAAAGTAAATGAATTCCCATCAGTACAATCAATGGTATTCAAGATACGCATGTTAACTTGAGTAGTTTAGTCACTCTCCCTCCTTGCAGGAAAAAGAATGGACTAGACTCTGTTCATTTCAGCTTTCTGGGTGGTGCCTGAGACTAGATTCTGAAGTCGTCCTCTGTCCTGTCATAAAATTAAAGAATTTGAGGTGCCCACGCCTTCAGGTGAACTGAATTCTGCCTCTCGACTGTGGACCAAACGTTCATACAAGGTATGATCAGAGCATCCGAAAGGACAGAGTGGTGATTAGTCTGAAGTTCCTGGCTGCCACGAGCAGTGAACGTGTTTGGCAGCGAACAGAAAGGCTGGACGTTCGAGCCCACCCAGAAAGCATCGTGGAAGGAAGACGTGGAGATGTACTGTCAGAAAAACAGCCGTGAGTGGGATTGTCAGGGGGAGGCTCTCGCATGTAAGCTTGGGAGAAAGGTCAGCATGACCCTTATAGACAGGTGGAGGAATCGAGGTGAGAGAGGTGAAGACAGTCGAGGAGGGAGGCATGGATTTGCTTCCTGATAACCTTTCCTTCCATTCATCTCGCCAATTCTTTTCATGCCACTATGCACTTCTCTATCGAGAGGAGCTACAGTGGAAGAGTAGAGACCATGACCTTGGGGATAAGATCTCATCTCTCTGAGCTCCTTCAAGGAGCATGCTGCTGTTCAGTGCCATTACGTCAACTCTGACCATGGCGGCCCGACGTACAATGGGATGAAATACTGCTTGGTCCTGTGCCATGTCATCCTCACCCTTATTCTTATAGGTGAGCCTATCCATGCAGCCAGAGTGTCGGTCCATCCTGTGGGCGGCCTTCCTCTTGCCCTTCGATGTCACCCAGCATGCTGTCCTTCTCCGGGGCCGGGTCTCTCCTAACAACACGTCCAAAGTGTATGAGAGGAAGCCTCACCGTGCTGGACTTTAAGATACAGCAGGTTGTACTTTCCCTGAGACAGATTTGTTTGTTTTGGGGGGTGGCCCACGGCATTTTGAATATTCTTCACCAGCACCATAATTTAAGTGCATCAATTCTTTTTTCATTTTTTTCATATTCAACAATATCTAACTCTCACCGGCACATGCCTATGAAGTTATTGAAAATGCCCTGGCTTGAGTAAGGCATTCCTTAGTCCGCAAAGTGACATCCTGACTCTTTAATACTTTAATACTTTAAATGCAGCCGATTTCCCCCAAACAATACGTTGTTTGAGTTCTTGGCTGCTGCTTCAATGATCGCTGATTGTGGATCCAGAGAATAGTAATAAAACATACCTTTCTGTGGTGTGCAGTCTTTCGGCTACTAGCCCCAAGGTCAGAGGTTTGAAACCACCAGGTCCTTGTCAGGAAAAAGACAGGGCTTTGCACTCCTGTAGCTAGTTACAATCTTGGAAACAAAGTTACATGGGGCAGTTCCACATTCATGGGGGGGGTGGGGGGACTCTGGGATTGCTTTGAATGAGTGAGAGAACCGTAAACTCTCAAGAAATGCTCTTGATACTGTTACTCTTCCATCTAGAACCTCTTGCGGAGCATCCATCCAGATGACCATGGGAAATTAGGGAGAGGGAAACATTTTCAACCCCGCTCCCATTCCAAAGTAATGACTTTAACTAAGGTTGAGTTACTATTCCTTACTTTTTCATCCTGGCACCTGAAATTTCATGACTTTTCTAGAGAACACTAGGGGGCAGGCTTTTACCATCTGAAAATGCAGGTCCCATGCCCCCCCCTCCTCTTTCTCAGGGTTATGGTAATGAACAACTAGTGTATTTCAGCAGCTTTCCTGTGGAAAAAAACCCAAGGTCACAGACTCCCGGTCCCACCCTGTTACGGGTCTCCCGCCTCACCTCTTTTCCTCTTCTCTGTTGTCACTGGCAGCACTTCTTCCTCTCTTCCCGGAGTGCAGGCCTCACCATACTGACTCAGCTAGACTTTCCAGAAAGAAATCTTGTCCTGCGTCGCCTTTCTTTGTGGACTGTGTGACTAAATGTTATTTCAAAGTGCTGCCCAAGGCTATTGTGTGACACTGTGGTTTGCAGAACCTTTCCCTTGGAGCTCAGTTAAACAGACCCCCCGCCCCCCTTCCCCATCTTCCCTTCTCAGTTTGCTGACTTCTTAACAAATGATTTAAGATCCTTTTAGATCCTCTCGTCCTGGCAACTGGACTCAAATGTGCCCCTCAGCCCTCAATGGACGACGACACTGGTCTCCAATTCGCTGCTTTGTTTCTGAGTCTGAAGAAGGCTCATCGCCCCTCTGTCTTCTTGCAGCTGAGGTTTCTGGAGAGCAGTCTCTTTCAAACTTGGGTGTGTATTCGAACCATGTGGCAATTCCATTAGAAACAGTTCTGGGGCTGAGCCCCGGTGGTGTAGTGATTGTGCGTGGGACTGAGGTCCACTGGGATGGAGGTTCAATTCCAGCAGTGGCCCCACAGGAGCCCCCACCAGAGAGCAGTGATGCCCCCCCCAAAAAAACAAAACAAAACAAAACAAAACAAAAAGCAGTTCCGAAGGTCTGGAGAGGAGCTCAGGAACTTGCATTTTTCAAGCCCCTCAGGGGGGTTGTATGAAGGAGATCTTTGGGGAACGCCGGCGTTCCTTGATGACGGCTGTGTGTGTGCGTGTCTCAAAAAGCCCTGCATGGGGACCATCCACCACCACACTCCCCACGCCCTCTGGTCGATTTCAACCCGTCGTGATCCCATCTGACAGAGCAGAACTGTTCCATGGGATTTCCAATGGATAACCTTCAAAGAAATCAAGTGACTTATTGCATGGGGTGAATCCACTGCCAAGACTCCTTAGAGTGCTACAAAGCAAAGACGGCGCTTTGGGGACTAACGATGTGTCTGCTCCAGGCCGTGGTAGTTTCAATCATCTCCTCTGTATCTCCAGCCTAGGCAATGATCCTGGAAGACCAGAGAAGCAGCAGCGATGCCTTTAAATTACAGTGCGGGTGAAGAATATGGAGTATACCCTGGGAGAACTCTAGCCGGAACAGTCATCAGCAGCGAGGATTGGTGAGATGTGGTCTCTCCGACGTGGGACAGGCTGTCAGGAAGGACCAGTAAGCAGTCAGCCACCTCTTTGCTCTGTGGAGAGGGGTGGTTCCCACCGAGCCCTGCAGGGCAGCATCACCAGGCTTCCTTCACCCACCACGAGGGGGCTCTAGACCAGAGCGCAGCCATATTCTAGCTCCATCTCTCTCTGGGACTCAGACTCTTCCTGTCCGAAGCCAGGCTACTACTCCTGTCCAGAGAACAGGGTCTCTGTGAAGACAGAACAACCAGGCATGGGAAGTAGGTCTTTGTGTTTTGTTTTGCTTTGTTTTGTTTAACTATCATTATTTTAATTCCTCAAGTGACTCAAGACGGCTACTTTCCTTAATGATTAGCCTCACCCTGTGATTCTCGATTCCCCAGGGAAGCCCGTGCCCTGAGGCTTGGGATGAGTCCTCGGACCATCCCCCTCAAGGTCTACATTGCAGGGGCTCCTTTTGAAAATGACAGCTGATGAATCGTCTCAAGGGCCCCCACGTGGTGACATTGGACAACTAGGGGCACGAGGCTGATTCAGGAGTGAGAGTTTTCTCTGTTTCTGCAAAGGGCTCCGTGGCAAAGCCCCTTTCCCATTCAACACCATGGTGTTTGCCCACCATTGGAGAGGGGGCTGCGACGCAGGGCATAGCCTTTCTAATGGCTTGTTTTACACGACTCAACACCTAACGGTGGGATCTTTCCCACCCTAACTGGTTTGGGGCAGAACGTGAAGAAGAAGCTGGACTTCTCATCCTGTTTCCTTCTGGGCTTTTATTTTATAATACGCATTTCTGTCTTTCGTTATTCTTCCATGTGGTAAAAACCTGTACAGCCAAGCTTGTGCCATTTCAAGACTTTCCACAGGCATCATTTTGTGACTTCAGGTGCTTCCATCATGGGGTGCCATGGTCACCACCTCTGTGTCCACAAGTTGCCATCACCTTCAGCAGAAACCATGCAGCCTGGGGAGCGAGTGACTGCCACCATCCTCCTGGCTGTATGACTTCCTTGTAGCCTAGAAACCAATTTTCCTTCTCCCCCTGCCCCCAGTTAATAGCATAGGTAAGAGGAGCCCTGTGTCACTGGGTTAGACATTAAGTCGTTGAGGTCAGTTGTTCAAATCCATGAGTCACTCCAGGAAAGAAAGACGAGGCTGAGTGTCTTCGGGCATGGAAACCCTGCGTAGCTTCTCTAGGAGCTGGCATCAACTAGCTGGCACTGGTGAGTGGGTGTTCTGGGTATTTAGATTCCTGCAAACCCGAACCACTTGTACAAACACCAACACCAGTTCCCAAGAGCACACCCACATGATAACATCAGTGGGGAAACCCTGGTAATGAACCATCCTTTAGTCTACCCATTTTGGAACTGAGTAAGAAGCACACAGTAGAAGGCGAGCCCCTCATGATTGGGGAAGTTCAGCCTTTCTCGCCTCCTGTCCGGGTGACCGCTCGCCTTCTCTTCCTTTTGCTATAGCATTTCTGGCACCTTTTTCAGTCCTATGATAAAATACCTTACAATCGCGCATCTTACAGATAGCATCCTTCGCTGGACCAGCCCTGATGGAAAGCACGACTAGGCTTGTGATGGGCAGACTCGTGTCACCCGGGCCAGGTAGGAGCGAGTGCTGTTATGTCTGTCTGCCTCCCAAGGTCATCGCCACAACATTCGGAAAGGCAGAAGAGCCGGTCGGGTTGGCAGGCAAAATCGCCCGGAATTTGCATTGTGCCGTGCCTCTTTTTATGGAAAGTGTAACGTGTCAGTGGTTTCTGAAATGTTTCCAGGAGGTTTTGCAGTTAGGACTGGGTGTATCCTTTGAGGGCAGGTATCCCTGTCAACGTCTGGCTATTACTGATCAGACAAATCAGAGTTGTTGGGGTTCTTTGCCCTGCAATTTTAAGTCTACTTGACTATTAACTTTTTTGCTGGTTTGTTTTTTTGGGGGAGGGGGGTGGACATCACTGCTTCTGGTGGTCGTGGGCGCTACCCAGTGCTGCTCCTGAATTTGAACCGCCAAGCTTGCAGGCCGCAGTCCTGCACTCAACCACTTATGCCACCAGGGCTCAGCCCAGGCTATTAACTTTTTTTTTTCTGTCATCACTGCCCTGGTGGGAGTAGAAAGCCCAGCCTAGCTCCTGGCGAGCTGCTGCTGGATTTGAACCATCAGCCCTTTGGGTCTCAGTCCCGCACACAACCACTATGCCACCAGGCTATTAACTTTTTAATGGTAGTCACTAGTGGTCACAAGAAGTAGAAAAGGTATTTGAATTTCACAGGGACGCCCCAAAAAATCAGGTGCCCCCTGCCCCCTGTCTCAGATAACCGTTGGAAACCAAAGATCTCTCCAGCACTTGTTAAATTATACACAGGGTCCAGCGCCAAATTAAAAGGCAGGGGTCTCTCCTTGGAGAATTCTTAAGGAATTTTAAGTTGACATTTCGATCAAGGATCCTACAGAAAAGAACATGCTCCAAAGGAGAAGGATGGGGGTGGGGGTGGAGAGATGTAAACCAGAATGTCCAATTCTCCAGGACGCCTGTCTTCCAGGAGCCAGGTGGGGTGAAACTCTGACTCCAGTGCACTGAGATGAGCTTGAAGCCTTAAACCAAAAAATATCCCCAAAAGCCTCCTTAGAACCAAACAATACCTTAGCTTAACTACTTTAAAAAAGAAATCTGCCTTGAGCAGTGTGCTCCATTAAGAACTACCTATAGGAGATCAAGTTGATATGGGAATTTAGAAGATTAGATAGGAACTTTCACTGAAAATCCCTGCCATGGGGGCTAGTCCCTTGCACAGAGTTTGACCAGACAGAGCAGAGCGCCCCTATGGGTCTCCAAAGCTGTCCAGCTTTCGGGGAGCAGACAGTGCCATCTTTCTCCCCCAAAGCCAGCACCCCCCGCTTGTAATCCGCAACATCATCAGCGGCCCTGGAGGGCAACAAACCGAGAGATTCTGGATGCTTCTCTCTCGTGTCCACAGTCTGTCTCACACGATTTGTACAAATGCTTCCTCCATTGTGGAAATCAACCCTTGATTTGCGATGCACTGGAAATATCTCACCCCAGGTTGTTTTGCCTTTTTAAATTGTGCTGATTCGTCTCACCTGCCAGCTCGCTGTGCCATCCCTGGGGTGAGGGGGGTGTTTTATAATGCAGGAGCATCAACCCTTTATCAGCCTTGCCTGACTTAGCCCCACTTCCAGCATTCTCCCTTGTATGACAGCAACAAGGACTACTGGGCTTTCTCCTCTCAGGGAGCTGAAGAAGTGAACTGGATGTCGTGTGTTTGAAAGAGACTCTGGCGAGAGGTAAAGCTGTAAGCAAGGCTAGTCGTGAATGGGGGGTTGGGCCCTGGGTTGTTCATAAAGGGTCGGCCTACACGGGGAAACCTTTGCAGCCTCAGAACCTAGCTGGGGCCGCTCCACCCTGCCGGAACGGGCACCTTGCCTGAGAATCTACTCAGTGACAGCAGATCGGGCTTGATGGATTGATTGCTGCAACGAATTATTAATAACCCTATGACCACCGCATCCTAGTTGCCTGGGGCTCTCCCAGTTTTAGCGCCGAAAGTCCCTAGCCCCAAGAGATCTGTCAAACCAACACCGTTTGGTCACCTCCGACCTAGGGTCACTCGCCCTGAGTAAAAGCCTGGGTGTGTTTTATTTTTCTGTTTCAGTACCCTACTCCTCAGTGCCTACCTGGGTGAGCTCAACTCTTACAGAAAAATTGCAAAATGCCACTGTTTTCATGAACACACAATCCATGCTCTTATGGCTTTCCAAATCGAGGGTCCCCTCCCTGAGGCTGTAGACATTCTTTGGCCCTCAGAGTCTAATCTAGGATTTCCTCTGGTTTCCACCTAGCCAGGATCAAAGCACCTCGTCTGAGGAGTAGAGGTGGGAGTGGGGGAGGGGTGTTGGAAGGGTAGGCGTGGAGGTGCGGTCAAAGCAGATCTAAGCGTATGAAGATCACATAGTTGAGGCAGGGGCCTCCTGGACATTGGGATCTGAGAATATTTGCTTCCGGAATAAAGAAACTTGGAGGAGTCTTCTGAAGGCTGACTTGCTAAATTGTAAAGGAAGAGCAGTGAGCTTTCTCACACAGGGATCCATTGACTTGCAACGGAGGAGGGAGGACTGTCCATGCCTTTTGCAGATCCTGCCCCAGCAGCTGGACTGGAACTGATGATTGCATTTCTGATTCACAGCAACCCCGCGTGGCCGAGTGGTCCTGGCCCCATAGAACTTTCTAGGCAACCATTATTTAGGGAGTGCATCAGCAAGACAGATTGGTTCAAGCTTCCCCCTGAAGTAGGGACCTCTAAATCCACAAGGACAGAAGTGCCAGGATTTGGCAGGTTGCAGGGGAGAAGAGGGAGGAATATTTGCAATGATGATATTAAACCTTGGGCTTCCTTGAATGGTACAATGGAGGGAGAGGTTTGGACTGAAAAATCAGGAAACCAAGTTCTCCTTCTTTCCTCTCCATAATCTATCTGTGTGGCCTTAGGTCAGTTACTTTTCCCAGCATGCCCCAGTGGGGTGGGGGGAGCGGCATGCCATAAACCACAACATGTGAATGGACAAGACAAGACAGGAACTTTATCCTCTCTGGCTTTCCACAAGGTCATCTGTAAAAGAAAGGACTAAATTTGAGGATATTGATCTCGGTTATTCAGTGCTACTGTAACAGCAATGTCACAAGTGGACAGTTTGTAATGATCAAAATTGTTATTCTTTCAGAGTGCAGGAGGGTCAGCTCGCAATGTCACAAGTGGACAGTTTGTAATGATCAAAATTGTTATTCTTTCAGAGTGCAGGAGGGTCAGCTCGCAGGTCAGAGACCCTTATCCTAAGAACGTGCTCTCCTCCTGGTTCCTTTCTTCCTTTCTTTTTAATCAGCTGGGATCGCATACAGGTAACATCGCATTCCATATTGCAATCGCGTCAAGCAGCACTGTACAATTGCTACCACAATCAATTCCCAAGTGTTTTTCTTCTACACGGATGGTTCTTCTTCCTGGTGGTGATTAGTTCTTCCTCTCTCACTTTTTCCTCTGGGATGCAGGCCAGACGCCATACTGAAAACTCTGACTACATGCCGCCCCCCCCGCCCCAACACCCTAACCACGGATTGACTGATGACATCAAATCACATCGCAGGAGATGATGACACCATTGCACAACTGTCACGCCACCAAGAATCACATCAGACAAGTCGACGTCTGTCGGGGGGGAGCCACAACTCAATCTGTGACAATCATCTTTATCATTCAAGGAACATTCTTTTTTTGGGGGTGGGGGCATCACTGCTCTCTGGTGGTGGGAGTAGGAGGCCCAGCCCCACTGCTGGAATTGAACCTCCTTCCCAGTGGGCCACAGTCCCGAGCACAACCACTACACCACCGGGGCTCAGCCCTTAAGGAACATTCTTTATGGTCCCATTCTTGTCACCAAACTAGGCGACATAGAGACCGGGAATGTGACACTCACTCAGGGTACATTGGTTGAAAAACACTGCGTTTGGGTGGGTGTCACTGGGGAATCCCTCGAGTCCTGCCTTAGAGAGTAAGTGAAAATATGAAGAAACTAACCAGATGAGGAAGAAAATTAGAAGATGTGGTGAACGCCTGTTGTTTCAGCTACACCTCTTCTCCTGGCAATGGGCCATGATTTTCCTTTGGGGAATCATCCTTCTTTGAGTAAATTTAGAACCATCAAGGTCCCCCACTCTCCTTTGCCGAAGAGTGACCACATAACCCCTGGCTACCCATCAGGCAGATGCTCTCAACCCTTATTATGAATCTTGAGTCAAATGAAAGTAATTGGAATAATCAAAAGTAATCCTGCCTTCATGTGAGCTCGTGGTTTGGATCCTGGAACAGAAACGAGACTTTAAAGGGGAAACAGGTGAAGTTCAAAGTCTGGGGTTTAGTTAGTAGTGCCAAGGTCAAGTCCTTAATATTGACAAATGTAGCATGGGAATGGAAGAGAAGGATGTCAAGGGAAGCTGGGGGGGGAGGGTATCCAGCTGTTATCTTTGTAGAATATTTGTATTATTTGTAGAAATTTGGGGGGGGCATCACTGCCCTCTGGTGGTAGTAGGAAGAGGCCCAGCCTTGCTTCTGGAGAGCTGCTGCTGGAGAGCTGCTGCTGGATTTGAACTGCCAACCCAGTGGGCCCCGGTCCCACACACAACCACGACACCACCGGGGCTCAGCCCCCTTTATAGAAATTTTAAGTCATTCTCAAAGTAGTTTATTTTTGGAAAACATTTTCAAGAAAAGAATTGGATCTATGCCCAAGGATAAAGCCAGAAGCCCAGGTCTGAAAACTAAGGGCACACACCCGCTCCAGAGATTTTTACCAATGAAGTTTTATTGGAACACAGCCACAATGATTTCTTTAGATGCTGTCTACAACTGCCTTCCTGATGCATGGGCACCATTGAGTGATGAAGACAGAGACCACCCCACAAAGCCAAAGATAACTGCCTAGAAAGATTTGCCAGCAGCTGTCCTGAGGAATTGTCCACAGGACCCTATAACGTCACTCCAGGAGTTGCCCTTGTTCCCATTCAATCCAAAGTTTGGTTCTTCAGATTTTCCTTGGGTTTTGTGAGTTACACTTATTTTCCCAAGAAATTCCCCCACTCCCACCTTTTTTTTTTAAGCTTAAATTGATCTGTTACTTGCAACCAAGGAAGTCTAACTTTGGGTATTTATATTTCTCCCAAGAAGTCCTATCCCCAAACTATCTCAAACGAGAGAAACAAATTCACATCAAGCTTTTAATTTTTAAATCATTTACAGAAATCGTATCCAATGTGACCACTGGATGTTGTGGGGAGGATCCAAATCTCTGCTAAGCAGCACAGAAGAGGCAAAATAAGCAAATTATGCTGTGTTATTTTTTTTACCCTATTAAAATGGAAGGGGAAAAAAGCAACTCAAAGCAACGCTGACTAAAAAAAAAAAAAAAATCGCACAGCAACCACCTCAAAGCCTACTGAGCCATCTAGGGTGTTCAAGACCCTGCTTTGCTCACATACAAGGTTTGACTCAAAGCCTAAAAATTTCCTGGGATGCTGGGTTATCTGTTTAAATCTGAGACAGTCCCAAGCAAAGTGGCACAACCAGCCACCTCTGGAATATTGCAGGATTGACAGTAAGCGCACATCATCCATACAGAAAGAAATAAGAATGTTTTCTTCTTTAAGTTCTCTTTGCTCTGATTTGTTTCCAACCATCATAATGGTTGAAGCCTTTCAAGTTCTCAAACCACATTTAAAAGGAGAGCATGAAGTTTCCGTATTTATCTAAAGGGACCTGCGGTGCAATGGCAAGAGCTGTAATGGAATCGTGGGGTGATGGAGGGGTGCTGGGTGGGGAATCTACTGCTCGGGATATGAGCCTTTTTTAGGTCCCTCTGAGGAGCATCGGGTGCCATGCAAAGGCAATATGCTTGTCGTTATTGGTGGAAGAAGAGGGGAGAGAGCTAGCGGATCGTTTCCACAGCCTGGTCCAAAAACCAGCGCCCGGTGGGTGCCGGCGATTTCAGAAAAGACTCTGGAGCGGATGGCTTGTGTGAAGGAAGGAGACTGATCCTCTGGATTTGCAGAGTCCTGGAAAATACCTTCTGTGATGAAAACCATCTATTTGCAAGAGGCCGTCTGCAATAAGTAGGCGGCTTATGCAGCTTCCTCTGCTCAGAACTGACACGACTCGTTAGACAACTTCCTAAGGACCAGGAAGGAAGGAGAAGGGGCCGTGCATGTTCCATCTAGTGCAAATATGAAAACACATGCTGAGCTGCAAGACGTGTCTACATGTCCGGCAGGGACTGCCCAGAGGCAAAGTGTCTGGGGCCCTGGCAGATGGATAAAGAAGAGACAAACTCAAACGGGAGCTGCGGGAGAAGCTGGTGTTTAGGTAAAGGAGCTAGGGAAGAGAAAAAAATGAAAGGGACAAAGAGATTGGGAGAGAATTGGCTCCCTTCCTTCTTTCCGGACGAATACATATAGAAGTTCTCTGGAGTGGAGGCACTCTTTCTTTCTTGGCTTTCAATCACAGAGATGTCTTTTCTAGAGCACAGGAGGCTCCACATCCACATCGGGGTTTGGGA